>JBANCV010000175.1:48333-62321 GCA_037040105.1 Amiota albilabris | reverse complement strand
GTTTGAGGGCTGAAATTTTGTAAATCTTTTTTTTTTTTATTCCGGAAAAAAAGGGGGGGGGACCCCCCCCCCCCCCCCATACAAACCCCAAGGTTAAATTAATGATATTATTAGAAAAACTTTTTTATTTATTGTTCGATCGAACTGAAATTTGGACATTATAAGTTTAAGGTTCATATGCACCAACCATGTAAATTTCCTAGGGCTACCAGGAGGTGTATCTCCCATATAAAGCCCCATTTAAATTAACGTTCTTATTCCAAAAAACTTTTTTGTTTTATGTGCTATCGAAATGAAATTTGAAAACTGCAAGTGTTTGACCCATATACATTAACCATTAAAATTGCAATACCCTTGGACTATCTTAAGGGGTACCTCCCATACAAGGCCCCTACTCAAATTCACGTTCTTATTTGACAATTTTTTTTTTGTTTTTTATGCTATTACCTTGAAATTCGGACACAATAAGTTTCTGATTCATATTCATTAACCATGTAAATTTCAAGATCCTGGATTACTGGATCGTACAAAAATATTTTCTTGGAGCTGCGTGAAGAGTATCTCATCTTCGGCATAGTCGAAGATACCCTTTTTTCTGGTTTTTAATTATCATCACCAAAAGAACTTTCATCATCGTTTCTTTGTGTGTACATATATTTAGTTTGTAATAGAAGTATACAAGTATGTTGGAAAAATGTAAATTTTCTAGTTTATATCTACAAGTAATTCTAGCTTTATTTGACCCTATTGAAATGAATCATCAGTGGTTGTAAATCCTTGTTAAAATTCACTTGCCTGATTTTAAACAGCTGCAAATGATGATATTAAAAACTGTAAACATTAAAATTTATCATACATTGGATTGTCTAAAGATTTATTGATCCACCCTCGTGTTGTTTTCACTGCCATCATCATCACAACACTTTTATCTCTATCGCCTTTGGGTCCAGCGCTTAAACAATAAAATACTTATTAATGGTTGAGTGAAAAGTAATAAATTATGCCACTAAAATATAAATTATCAATGAAAATTAGGACCGTAAGCATAATTGAACTACAACAACAGCCGTAATATGCGTATCAACAACTATAATAAGTCTGTGGTAGCAACAACAAATGCATGGATGCTAATATTATCATTGTTATTATTGCTCTCATTATTATAGCTTAAATGACCATTAGCTTAGTTTAGTTTATTCTTTGTTGCATCCAATTATCGCAACCTGCAGCATTTTTTTCCCATATAAAATTTCAATAAACTACAAAAATTCATACAAATATAAGATGTGCCATCCATCTCCACATGTCACGAACATGAAACGTGAATGGAAAAATTATTAAAATAAAATAATAATGAAAATAAAAAGAGGACAAATTTTTGAAATGAAAGGAAATATTTATTTATTTGGCTTCATTTTATACCTTTTATAGTAAAATATATTGATTCTACCACACTGTTATATTGTTTGAAATGTCTAGAACTATAAGTGGGAAACCCCATAAGGCCTGACTAGGAGAATCGATTCATTTATGTTCAGCCATCTGTACAAAACAATATCTCTATTCTTGTTATAATATTGTAAATAAATAAATTTGAAACTCCGATTACTGGAAATGATAAATCCCCTACTGGGATCCCTTCAAATTATAGTAAAAATCAAGAATCTTCATTATCAAGAATCTTATTTGAAGTGTATGGTTTGTGGTGACCATTTTTATTTGGAAAGATTTCCATAATCTTTTTTTGTTTTTTCAAAAATCTTTTTGTATTTATTAATTTTTATGAGGAACACTTTTGCTTTAGTTTTTAAAGATTGAAATGAAGCTACACAAATCAATTTACCATAAAATAATAATTACACACAATGGGAATCGAAACTATTTTTCAAACAAATTAATAATCAATATTCTTAATTTATGCATACAAAACAAACACAAAATATTATTATTTTCATTGCCCAGTCACCAAGGTATTATTGGCAATGAAAACGCTGACAATGCTGCTTGCTATATGCTATCGATACCTTATACGTACAATATATCAATTGACTCCATGGACAACGAAGACCTGAAAAGACATCTTACTAAAGTTATCCGCACAAAAGGTTTTGCAAACTGGGCAAGATTCCAATATCGGTATATGCGCACTGGCATCCATTTTGCATAATAAACCTCAAAACTCCGGTGGTTCTTGTTTGTGTGCCTACGTGCCGGACATACTCAACTTACGTATACCTCCGCACGTGCGCATTGGCGCAACTCTATCTGCGGAGCCCTGGTTTTAGTTTGTATTGTAATTTCCTTCTTCATTGTAATTTAAATCACATATTGTAATCATCATAAATGCATCTCATCATTGAGTCGTAGGACCTGGTAGCTAGTAATCTTGTAATGTGAGGTTTAGTCTTATATGTTACTAGCTGTCCCGACACACGTTCCTACTCCTTCGCAAAACAAAAAAACCGTGTTTAGAGCTGTGAAATTGAAATGTCTTCCCCTGAAAATTTAAGCAGAATCGGTGACAACAAGAATATACCAAATTTTTATTTGTATTTTTTTTTGCCAATATATTTATGGTAATTCATTTTTATCAATACAAACTATTCAAAATACGTTGTTGTTGAAATAAAAATTAGTTTTCACAAACTTAGTGTGGCATACAATTACAATTCATTATAATTTTTAGAAATTCAAAAAAACTTAAATTTAAATTTAAAATTTATAAAAATTTAATAGAAAAGAAGGAGGATCCCTTAGCATCTATTACCTTCTGCAGACGTTTCGGTACAGATTGTTTTTAGGTGCGGAGTTAATAATCGAGTGGAATATCTTTACAAAGAGCTTCTCTCTCTAGAATGGTAGCCTCTCCAGATCTGGTTAAATTTGGACACCGGTTTTTTTTTTTTTTTTTTTATATGACCACAGATTTTAGATTATATTTAAATTGCCTGATCCCTTTCTCCATGGTTCTTTCAACCGGAATCAAGTCTCGCAAGCCAGCAAAGCATTATACCAAAATTGTTCAGGTTGGTCGATATATTTTTTTTTTGGCAAACTCAAGGCGTTTGAGTATTTTGTGGTATAACTCTAGCAATATATGTGCCATATTCGGTTTTCTTAAAACATCTTCGAATGGTCCTTTCACTGATATTTATATTAGCTTCTTCTATCAGTTCTTGGACAACAGATTTATACGGGTGTGTAGAAAATTCTGTTTAAACTTTCGCAACATATTGTACAACTATTTGTTTTTTCAGTTGTCTTATGTGGTTGGCCACAACGTGCAACGTTTTTTGTTGTGAGTTTATTTATTTATTATTTAGTATTATATTGTTTGACGTAGAATTTTGTATAATTTACTGGTATTTTGTACCGAAAAACCAGAGTTATATTTTATTAGACTTTTATTTTTGGCAAAATCACTCAGTTCCTCTATTTTTAACATATTTAACAAAATTATGAATGAAAAAAGTTTATCAGCAAAAACAATCTATCAGTCAATCTTAAGGTTTTGCTTTCGTTGGAGAACAGATCAATGCAAATTATGTAAATATAAGAGATGTCAAAATACTTATGCTACGACAAAATTCGTAGCTTGCTTGCATTCTTATCAGCAGAAAGAAAATTCAAAAGGCAAATAACAAAATATTTCTCATGCGTGTAACTGTAATTACACTCTTTCTTTTGATCATCAATTGTTTACCGTTATATAAGTATACAAAGGAAAGCATGGTCCGATAAACAAAAACTAATGGTGCAAAAGTACTTATGCTTATAGCATATCATATAAAATGTTTGACATAGACAACTTCATTGATTTCAAAAATATATCGCTAAGCTTTCTATGCAAAATTGGATACACCAATTTCAACTTTTTCACTGCATCAAAAATTCAAAACTTTTCTTCAAAAATTCAAATTTTTATTTCAGAAGAACACTCTGCAGACTATGTTAGAGTTTCCCTAAATATGTTATCAAAATCGGTCCTTTAGGTTCAGAGTCTATAACAAACATACATACATAGTTCCATTTTTATATATACTTACTTATGTATAGAATAATAGAAGATAAAAAGATGAGGAACTTCTGAATTGTTTTAGCTTGAAGCGAAGGGACTCTTAAATATAATCTGTAAATCTGTAAAGATTTGGAAGAGTAACTAACCCAAGGAAGTTTCTTAAAATAATCCTGAGCTTAAAAATATTTCAAAGGAGAAGAGAAGCGCTTGCTACGATAGCATCATCATAAAATGTCCAATTAACAAGTGTTTGTTAAGTAAAAAAGAAAGATTAGGCAAATCGGAGAGTCAGCAAAGCAAGATAATAAAGTCAGTTTTAAGTAATATAGTATTGTAGTTGTAAGTCAATGAGGTACATTTGATTATTTCGATATTCATTTCGTTATAATCGATAAGGTGATAACTTTGTCGAAATGACTTGCGTCTGATCTTATCAGCTTTCGTTTTGTAAATGAATTCAGTTGCTTAGGACTATTACAAATTTTAACAGAAGAATTAAACATTAAACAAATTCAAAGACTAACGAAATTAAAGAGTGCAACATACAAGATAAAGACTGACGGACTGACTGAACATGTAACACAATATACTTAATTGTAATTACTCATAGCACAATAAGACAGAAATTAATGGAGGTGCAAAATTAGCTATCTTCTTATACAAAATTGACCAAAATTGACAGAATCATTTTAATATATGTATGTATTTAGTTCACTATTAATTTCTTGGAAAGGTTTTTTTTTTTTTTTTTTTTTTCCAAACTTTTTGTCTGTTTTCATATAGAATCTATAGATTAGAAGGTTCACTTTCCAAATATGACCTACTATTATTACTTCTCTTTATAAGACTATTATAAATTTTATTTTTGATTGATTTTCACTTTTCATACGTAAATAAACGGAAAGGCCTGTGATATAAATAGTTTAATCATGATTACAACTTCTACCTCGAGAGTTAGTCATATTTTCATTTTACATAAATGTAAAAGCTTTTAATAAATTAATCCATTTAATTGGGTTTGCTCTCACTTTACCTAAAACTAAGAAGCTTTTGAGTGATCTAAACAATTTGGTAAAATCAAAATTATTTTTTGATGTTGGGGTCAAATCATAGTTGATGATGATGTTAAAAACAAAAACAGAAAGAAAAGAAGCCATGAAACAAGATTCATCAATGAAGAAAACAACTAGCAAAAACGAACTAACAAAATATGTATGTATATAATAGGAGAGCATCCTTTTTCCTTTTCTTGTCGGGTTTTTGTTTGTTTTCAATATATTTTGTTTTGGTTTTTGATATAAATAATAATCATCATCGTCATCATAGTGATGACAAAAGAACAAAAAACACCAAACCAAAACCATAACAAAAAAAGAAAAAAGAAAAAAAAAAAATGGAAATAAAATGGTTTAAACAAAAGAACGACAAAAGACAATGATGTGAAGATGATGATGATGAGAACGACAAAGGAAAATCCATAAAAGACGCACAAATGTTTTTCGCGCTTTTCTTCTTTATTGTTCTTATGAGGGTTTTGTTGTTATATTCCTCTTCTTGTACGATGAGTATCCATCTGAAAGAGCCAAGGGACAAGTCTCTATAAAATAAAGAAGCCAACAGTTGATTATTTATAACAAAAATATAATAAAAAAAAAAATAAAAAATTAAACAAAAGACATAAATACAATAAATAACAAAAAAGAAAACAAAGAACAAAACATAATTGCAGTTGAGTAAAGTGTATGGAAAATATAAGCAGGCGAAATAAATTATAACAAATAACTTTCAGATACCTTAATAATTGTGATTAAGGTAACTACTTATCTTTTCAACGCTTACAAATCGGAATATCAAAAGTACTTCTTACTAGGCAACAATTATTGTACATTGTCTACATATTTGTTAATTAAGACGTGTGTACGTATGTATCCACAGAATTCTAAAGCATTTTTATACTCTTCACTCATAAAGTATATATATTCTTGATCAGTTTGACGAGACAAGTTGCATGTCTGTCTTTCGTTCTGTATGTATGCAAACTGGTAACTTAGTTTTTGGGCTAAGGAATTTTGCACGAAGCCTTCTATTCGCCATACACACTACATATGTCGGAATCAGCCGAATTGAATCACTAGGAAGGGTATCTGCCATACAAACCCCTTACTCAAAATCATATTCTTATTAGAAAAAGTTTTTGTTTTTTGTGCTATCAAACTGAAAGTTTTTGACCCATATACATAAGTCAATCAAAATTTCAACACCCTCAGACTATCAGAAGGGTACCTTCCCTACGAAGCCCAAATTCATGTTCTTATTAGAAAAACTTTTTTGATTTTTATGCTATTATCTTGAAATTTGGACACAATAAGTTTCTGACCCATATTCATCACCTGGATCCCAGGATTACTGGATCGTGGAGCACCCATACCAAAACCGTTTTCTAGATGATGCGAGAATTGTATTACCTGTTCGGCATAGTCGAAAATACCCTTCATTTTGGTTATAAATTAAAACACTCTTGACTTCATGATCTGTCAATTTCAATTATAATTTATCTCTTATCTATACTGAAACCCTAAGATCAGTTTTTACCAAAAATAATGTTTTGAATGATATAATATTTACTGATCGAAATTCTTGTTATACTCATTTCTGATTATTTGGGCAACCTTTATGATTGAACATGGACTTCCTTCTGCTTCTTCCTTGTTAATCATACGATTTCTTTATGAACACATTTCAATAAAAGCAAAAAGAACTACTTAACATGTAGGGTCCTAGTGACCTAGGAATAACTATTCTGCTAGAATAGACATACTTACACCAGTGGCGTACAAAATACTGCAGGCGGCTCGCATTTCTGCTGCCTGACCAATTCAAAAATAGTATACAAAATTTGTAATAATGTCTCTCTAAGCTGTTGTAATATTTGTTGGTGATCATATAATATGAAAATATAATTCTTTTGTTAATTGTTAAATGTTGTCTTTCTCTAAATGTTTATATAGCGAACCGTTTAATGCAAACCATACCTTGGGCCATGGATCTTAACTGCTTGGGAGGGCACTACCAGCAGCTACTCTACTACCGGTATGGTATCGCTCTCTGAATCACCATCCAAATCTACTGAGCCCCCTCATCACGTGAAGATAACAATTCCTAAGGAAATATTTGTTTACAAACTCCAAATTATTAGAGGCTACTTGTGATGTTTCTTATCAGTTCTTAAGAGGGAGAAGTTTTCATGTATAATATAAGTATAGGATGAAGTTTCCATAATTTTTAAACCATATTCTCATATCAGATAATAACATCAGATTCACTGCACGATCCCCAGTAAGAATCTGAACAATATACAGCATAGTTAAGTGATAACTCAATATTGGCTACTGACCAATCAAAATATTGATTTTGTTAGCTCTTAGTTTAAGTCTAAACTCTCCTAGAAAGTCTTTCGATTATTATAATTCTGGATAATAATTTCCAATATTCACTTCTAGAACCAATGTTAATTACATTGTGTTTCATCAGATATCCAACAGAAGTATTCAGAACTATTGAGAGAAAATGGATTGTCTTTTATTAGCCTTATCTAGTATGGACTTGTGATATTCAACAATGTCATATTAAACTTATAAACCTAAAATTGGTTAATCTTGTAATCGGTTTCTTAAGTTTGTTTTACAATTCAAAATTCTGTGTTTATTTCTAGTAAAGATTTTTCATCAAACTAACATTTCTATTAGTTTCTACTGTCTTAAACATGATATTATTATTATTATCATACAAAAACGTAATGCTCAGCTAAATTTATTCAATATGCTTTTGTGTTATCCATGCTTTTCTTCTTCACTTTGTGCCCCGTGTCTACTCAGCAATGATAAAATGCTTTCTTTTGTATAAACACCTGTCACTTGTCATGTTAAAACAATTTGTCTTTTTGTCTAGTTGACAAGAAGTCATTGTCTTATTTATGCCTCTTTACTATGCTGTTCTCTTTCCTTTAACTAACCAAATCTTGTCCCACCTGATGTTGTTTCTGGATATAATACTACTAGTACAATAGAATACCTAGACAAAATAACTAACCTATCCATGTTGATGCATGTGATGTGATGGTATTTCTTTAATTTGCACGTTTTAAAAAATTGCAAAACATGAAAATTTATGCAAAGCATTTGCAGCATCTAAAATGAATAAAATAAAAATAAATATATTGCACATATACTTATGTAGATATATAAACAAAATTTTCCATATACAATATGTACATGTATATATTTGTAGGTATAATTTTTATAAACAATTCCCAACACGCAGCTCAACTTGACGTGATAGGATTCTTGGTTTAGAGCAACGCCTTTTACGATTGCTTTGAAAGAGCGAAGTTTCTATCGTTTGTGTTTTAATCCTTCGTCCTTGTTGTGTTCTGTTCAGTCTCATTGCGTTTTTTTGTTTTTTTTTTTTTTTTTTGATTTATCGCATTCACTCAAATCATTTTTCTTACTTATAGTACCATAGCTACACTCAATCTCACTCTCACTCTCACTTTTACTTCAGTTTCTTTTCTTTTTAATTCCAGTCTCTACTATTTTTTTGGTTTTGATATTGTGTCGTGTTGGGTTTCTACCCAACCCGAACTTCATACTTTTTTAACTTGTGTGACATTTTTATGAATTATGTTTTTATTTTTTCTATCCAAAACAACAAAACCACTTAAAATACTAAATAACAAAAAGTGCCAAAAGTCAGAAAGTCAGTGGCAATGAAAATTACTTAACCCTTTGCCCACACATACTTTGTTACTGTTATCCCAAAAGACCAGCTGTAAGCGCCACGATACACACCATACACCACATACATACATACCCCATATATGAATTTATAATAGTATTATACCTTTCACACTCAAGATATTTTGTACTTTTTCATAATGTTTGTAACCCATTAAAGACACACCACATCATAAAGTTCATATTAACATGACAACGGATTTAGTGTATTTCTAGTCAATTCTCAATATATTTCGAATTGAAACTTTCCATAAATATAATTAGATATGTACGAGTATATAAGTTAAATACGAAATTTTTATGACAATTGACATATGTTGCAGTTTTTATTATTGACCCATTGACCCATTTAAAAATATTATGCAAATACCATACAACTGTCGTCTGACTTTTATCTGTATCAGATAATATCTTTGTTCGGCTTCACACTTTTTTTTGAACACTTCACGTAGTGCATAGTAAGTCATGAAGTTTTTAATGCAAAGAAGGAGACCCCATAAAGTATACATATTCTTGATCAGCGTTTCGGGACGAGTTGATCTAGCCATGTCCGTCTGTATGTATCCAAATTAGTCCCTCAGTTTTTGAGCACGAAGCTTTCTTTTTACCATATGCAGCACATTTGTCGGAATCAGCCGAATCGCACCACTAGGAGGGTACCACCCATACACGCACCTTACTCGGATTATCAGAAGGGGCACTTCCCATACACCCACCCTACTCAAATTCATGTTGTTATTATTTGGATACAATAGGTTTCTGATCCATATTCATCAATTATTTCAATTTCAAGATACTAGGATTACTGGATCGCATAGCCCCCATATAAAAAACGTTTTCTAAGGGCATAGTTGAAGATACCTTTTTTTCTGTTTTTTTTTTTTTTTTTTTTGTGCTATTGTATAAGATTGTATTGACAAAATACACTTAATAACTAAAGAGGAAACGATATTTTACAAAAGTACAAGATTTAGCTTTGTTATGAATATTTTAATTGAGTAAAATTTACTTTTACTCTTTCTTTCCACAACAATTTAATAAATGATCCAAAACAAATAACTACAATTATACTTAAGTTGAATTGGTGGTTCTAATTAATTAGATACAATATATAGAACGTATTGTCTCATTTGTAGTTAAGCATTATATAATCTGTAGTTCTTTGTTCAGTATCAAAAAATTGACTATTTCGATTCAATGCAATGATTAAGATTTTTATTTATTTTTTCTCATATGTAATAACAGAAGAGGCAATATTAATCTGGTTTGATAATAAATAATAACATGAGAGTTATTTATTCAAAGAAATTGTACAATTGTGTAGTAGATCACCTTCTTCTTTGTAAAGAGTGATTTGTGTGAAGATTTTTCAGTCTTCTTCGTGTCGCTTTTTGCGTGAGAACTGTCATTAGTATAAATATTTGGATGTCTATGTTATTTCCTCGAGCACTGTAGGCATCTTTAGATCTCTAAGAAGGGCATTGTTGCGGAGATCCTGTGATATGTCTCAGAACAGGGACCTTTACCCTGGTTACCCTGGGCTACAGTGAAAATAGACATGATGATTTGGGCTAGTGTAGATTAGAGGCAATTGGGCCACATTGCACTGAGTTGATATTTGTATTGAGCTGCGGATTAGATAGCCCTATTTAAGAGCCTTCTCTTAACAAGCTTGAACAGATAGTAATCAATTATTTCTTAGTAAAATTCCCTTAGAGCCTGTAGCCTCCTCAAATTATTCAAATATATACAGTATTATAAGTATAAGGAGCATGATATACAATAAAACAAATAAAAATCAGAATGATTTGATTTGTATAACTTATAGTTAGTTTAAATATAAACAGATGAATCGTATTTTATAACTTATTGTCCACTGGGTTGGCGTAGAGTAGCATTTATATGTGGCAAATTAAAGAGTATATGCAGTACCATCTGGTAGTTTATCATGATGATGCAATAAAAATTGCATAGCATTAAAATCATTTATAGTCGGTAACTTTACAAAGCGCTTCATTTTTCCATTAAGTTTTATTTGAGTGACTTTGATTTGCATTGCAAAATAATCACATGTAATTATTCTACGTTACATTATTATTTGTTATTGTTTTAATGGCTATAAAGTGTCGAAATCGGAACTAGAAGAATCTATATGTAAGTAACTTATTTAGCATTTTAATAGATTTTCTAGTTTAGTTTTTCTTGAATTCAATTAAAATAATCGTAATTAAATGTCATTTTATTGCAATTCAAATCGATTTTATATATTTATTGTACTTAGTTGTTATCAATGTATTGCCAATCATGTGACTTATAGTTATACTAAGGATAGTATGGTGAAAATGGTTATATATAAATCTATTTGTTTAACTTTGAAATTTAATATAAAAAACTCTTTTACCATTGAACTGTTGAAGTTTAGCAGAAAGGATATATATGAGAAGGATCGTAGGAGTTCTAATAGGTCATTTACCTTGTACCATATGTGACATCTAAAACCGATTTAAGCTATTGCATAAACGAGGAAATTAACTCATTGATAGTCACACTGAAAGAATTCAAAACTTAAAAGATGCAGAAGAGATTCTATGTAGTAGAAGATTTTTCACATTAAGAATTGACACTGAATTCAGTTCATTAAATTGACAAAAGGACATCAATAATTACTTTATAATTCGGGTAATTTGATGGGAACTCAATAAAATGAGGATATGTAGCTCTTTGTAGTATCACAATGTGTTTTTATTAAGCTATAATAGAATAGGAAACAGCAAATCATTTATTGAGCCCCTAAGATGATTTAATAATGATCAGACTGTGGCAACCACTGACTAGCACCGAAAGATATAAAGGATACATACATTTTTAAATGCTCCACACTCTTGGAGTATCTGTTATTACAAATTTATGTTGACAAAGTCGATATTTTTTTTTTTTTTTTTGAAGTTTCACTCAACAAAAAGATCAAAAACATGAAATCACTACATAGAACTATATATATATATATACATATATCCTTGTTCCAGACTATTCCAAAGTTGATCTATATTTTCGCTTAACTATCACTCATTTCTTCAACAATCCGTAACCTTTTATATGTAGTTGTTCTTCTTCGATCAATCAGAACCTTGCCAACGCCTGTCAATAGCTACGATTTGTGTTAACTATATAATATGTATATTACAGTAGATCCAGTATCAACCAACGGACCCAAACAGTAGTGGAGTCTAGATGGTGGCAGCATCTTCCTACCGTAACAGAAGTAACAAGGTGACTAGTTTTCGCTCTTCTCAAATGTAATGAAATCTATTTCCTATTGGATGACGGACCGGACCGGAAGTTATTGGAATATATCAAAATTCAGGAAAACAATAAAAAATTAATGATAGTACTGATATTTACTTAAAAACAATTACATAATTTAATTGTAAATTTTTTGGGAATCTTATAAATTTCCAAGCAATGAATTTCATTTTGGACAAATGAAAGGATTGAGTTAATTACCAAAGGGACACATGTCTGCTGGGACTCTCTGTGATAATTATAAAAGATAACATTAGAGTATCTGATTGGATTGTCAATAGATATATGTGTGGGTGTGTAGGTATGTGTGTGTTTGTGAGAGGAGTATCTGTGAGTTGAAAATGTGTAAGTCAATTACACAACGTTCTAAAATAATAAAGTCAATGCGGCGTATACGCAATGTAAATAAATTTCTTGATATTTGCACAGCATAAGAGATACACAAACACACACACACACACACACACACACACACATATACATACATACATACACACATCACATTAGATAATATAAAATCTAAGAGACTTTGGCGCACAAACAATTAAATTTAATTAAAATGTTAACTCTCTTGAAAGATATTCAAATGATGCTGGAATAGATGAATGGATGGTGTGCACGGTTGGTTTGGATGGATGGATGGATGGATGGATGGATGGATGGAAATCTATGGTAGAAAATTAAATGTAGCGCATTATACGTATTTTAATAAAGCACACTATATACATACAGTAGTAATATGAGTCTATATGGTCAGATATAGATGAGTATGAGGACAACGGATGCAGAGTTCATTGTTTAAAAAAGTATCTACTACAATCTCATTCCTTTAACATCTACATGTATGTATATATGTGTGTATGAATGTAAGTATTTATTGTCATATCTAGCATTAGTGACAGCATCAACAGTAGTAGCAACAACAAAGAAGGAGGAATGCCATAGGTCGAGTTGGGTCGGGTCCCTTGGTTCTTTATCGTTCATCATTCGACAACAACGAACACGACGACACATAACCAGAAATTGCATTTGTGTATTCATTGAATGCATACATATATATTCATACTTAACTGGGTGTATGTGTGTGTGTTTGTGTGCATCTGTGTATTGTATATGCGAGTATGAAAACGTTAGATAGCAGCTTCATGGTATCTCGCTACTGATTCTGAATATACTTCCCTACTACGTCTACTTCTTCTACTTTTTACTGATGCCATTATTTATAAAGCTGCTTCTTGTTGTTGTCGTCTGCGTTGCGTTGCTTTGGTGCGTTATTTTTGCTGCGACATTGAAGCATTTTAGGGACTTTGGGAATACCTATAGTATTTTTCTTTTTCTATCTATAAAATTATTTTAGAAACTTTTGCAAACAAAAGTGTCTCGCTTCTGTTGTTTAGCACAAGAAAGGCAAGAAAGACATAAGCACAAGAGTAAAGTTACGAAAATGAAACGCTTTTTAATTTGATTATAATAAGATGAGAGACGTGAGTGTCCCTTTGGTTTGTTTGCTGAAATTGTTGTTGCATGTCCTCTTTGTTGGAAACTTTTTAAGTGCAATTAAGCGATACCATGACAATTTTAGTGTTTTGTTCTTTGCCTCTATAATTTGTAGATCACTTACATTCACACTCACATATCATGACTAAAATATTATCACTTTGTTGTGAATGTTTGGAACTCATAAACTCATAAGTAGACTTTAGAGACGAAATATTATTTAATAAGCTTAGAGTTGGGTGTTTTTTTTTTTTTTTTTTTTTTTTTTTTTTTTTACCCCCTTTTCCCAAAAAAAAACTTTTCCCAAAACTCTTTTTCCCATAGGAACAAAGGAACCACCACAACCTTCTTCGGCAAATAAGTCAGGGGAAAAAAAA
>JBANCV010000175.1:0-48323 GCA_037040105.1 Amiota albilabris | reverse complement strand
CCCCAAATTCTCTGGCCTTTCTCGTGGGTTCGGAGAGGTGGAGAAGAGAAAGGAAGAAACTTGGAGTTGGGTGTTTTTTTTTTTTCTTTTTTTTTTTTTTGCTTTGACCTACTTTTATCAAAAAGAAACTTTTCATGAAAGTCTTTTTCCTATAGGAACGAATGAACTGCTAAAATATTCTTCGGCAAATAAGTCAGTGGAAAGAAAATATTCATCGAATATTAATTTAATGTACATATTTAATTTAATGCATATCAGAACAATGCTTCAATTCATTGTTCCTTGGTTTACTGATACTCATAGTCCTCTTTCTGATGGATCAAATGTTTTCAAAGCCAAAGACTATAGACTATTTTGTCAAAGCGGGCAAAGTTATGGTTACTCGCAATTTACTTTGGTTTCACAACGAATTAGTTCAATTAATGTCATCGTATATTGAAGATTACCAACGAAAAAAAAAAAAAAATATGAATTGATATGCCATCGTACAAGATTTAACACTATGTATATTTTAAATACTTTCGTAAAAGTAACAAGAAGGGAACTATAATAATATGTAAAGATTTGTTAAGTTATTATCTTTCTCCATTACATCCGTCAATACAGATATTTGCTAAGGTTATTTGATAGTCATACATAAATCTATTATTTCTTTTATATTATTTTTTAATACATAAGTCTATGAAATCCAACTCAAATTTAAAATTGTATCCACAATGGTTTATGGTAACTGTTTTAGAACTGCTTCATACAACATTATCATATAAACTGATTTCTGCTGTCTACGAAAGTATCAAGACTTGGAATTTCATATAAAAAAAGCAGATTTCTTGTATAGGGACCTCGTTTAATTTTGAACTTCATTTTATTTTTATTATTTTTTTTTTTTTTGTTATAGCGGCAATAGAAATACATACTCTGTACAAATTTTAACTGTCTACCTATTACTGTTGACGGCACACAGCCTGCTGACAGACAGACGGACTGACGGAACTCTATGGCACTTTATAAAATAAATTATGTTATGAAAGCTTGGCTTCTTTATACAAAAATCAAGAACTTGTCCCCTTAATTAAATTTCGACTTAAAATAGCTAATCGATTTTTTGCAGTTATCCTCTGAACAAAGGAAAAGAGAAAGGTTCAACAACTCAGGTGGATAATGCCGTAAACCAATCTTGTCCTTCGATACCAAAACAATAGACTTACGCTAACTCCTGGCTGAGTAACTTTAAAAAAAAAAAGGGCTGTTGCTGTCATTCCAAACAGAACAAGGCTATTGCACCAAATTGTTTTGTTTGGTGTCGACAGGCTTAAAGTAGAATGAAAATTTTTTAATTTTGTGTAAAGTGTAAGCGCAAATTGATCGGTTAGAATAATATTGTTACGAATTTACGAATTCTTTCAAAGTAGTCTTTGTTTGTTGTTGACTACAAAGTATCACCAGTTTCTGTCTAATTGTCATTTAAATTTTTTCTTTTAAGATTCACTTTTTTATTTTTTCTTAATAATCTATCGACAACCTTTATTACATTCACAATTCATCGGCGGAAATATTTTTTAAAAACAACAGCCTTATTCTTATCTCCTTGTTCTTCCAATCCAAACTCATTTTCATCTTTTTCTTCAGCTCCAGGGAGACGCTCGCCTTAAAAAAATATAATCCATCATTCAGAATTGATTTGAATTGCATTAAATCGAATGCAAGTTTAACTTTTTTGAATAAATTTAATTTAATTTTTTCATTTCTTAAAATATCATAACAACAAACAACGGACACAGTTCAAATTCTTAACTAGAGTGAAAGAAAAATAGCACTCAAGTTTAACATTTCCTAAAGTTCAAACGCAATTATTCTCAAAGCTCATGTTCATATCTTACTTCTTAATGCATATTATATAGCAGCAATACACTCACTCAATGCTTTCAAAGAAGATAATAATACCAAGATACTCATACTTGAAACCATGAGAACTTTGTACTACGCATTTCATGGAGTGTATTAAGTGAGTGAGTAAATTGAGTATGGTTTGAAAGTGAGTGAAAGCGAACGCATGAAACACCAAATGTTTCACCTATTTGAATATATAAAAGCTTTTCTATTTTAACCGCCAAATCACCAAAGCATGAAATGTCAAACAAACAAACACAAAGTTATTAAAGAACATATTCCTTTTCCATATTAATCATCAAAAGAATTTGAAGTAATTTATTAAAAAACATAACTTCCTATGATCATCATCAGCATCAATATTAAACATCGTTAATTCTATGACCATGACATGTGATGCAAAATATCAAATGCGTGTGAATTCAATGCAATAATGATGCTTCATTTTAAATTTGATTGAGATGTTTGAGGAATAAAATAATATATTATGAATTATTTTTCATTAAAAAAAAATATCCTTGATCTCAGAATTGTTGGCTGAATGGAAAATGAAAAACAATCCACAATAAAAACTTCAATTTATCAAAGCTTGCATACCTTTACACTCCCTTTGAATTATGTTTCAATGTTGATGGACAATAAACCTTATACTATTCCGTGCACTGATGGACGGACGGTTAGACAACACAACATAATCAATTTCTCTCATCCTGGTTCCATATATATATATATATATATATATATATATAAGAGTCTCAAACGCCCAGTTTTATGCTTTATAAACATCAAGACAAAGTTATAGAGATCCCTTTTGACAGTAGTTTGAAAGTTATGTACTTTCCATTGATGTTGACTTCGGTTTGTGATTGCCTGTCAATGTCATCTATTCAGAAACTTAGTTTATAAAGCTTATGAAAGAAGATACTTTTCATGTACTTGCCAATATATATGAGAGACAATATGATAAAATCTTTTCCCAAAAGTATCAATATATTTACAGGAAGAGTCATTCAAATAATCATGATTTTGTATCACTTACACATTCCGTCAGCAGAGTCAACAACATTGAAGTCTAAGAATGGCCATGAACCAAAACTCTTCACACAAGTTTACTCCCATGATTTTGGAAACTTTTTCACTCACTCACAAACTCAGTGTCTTGTTAATAAACTTTTACTCATTATTAGTAGATATACTCATTCTCTGACTATGCACACATTGATGTTGGGCGATGGGGAGACATTGTCAGTTGTTGCTTAATATACCTTGCCTCTGCCATCCCATAAGACTCTCACATACAAACTCACTCACTCACTCACTCACTCACTCACTAACTCATTCATCTCTCATTCTTGTTCTTTCTAACTTCTATTCCCATTTTGTATGCACATAGAGTGAAGTGAGTACTATGTGTTTGCGTCGTCTGTCGGTTGTCATCATCATCATCGTCCTCATCAACATACATAGTTGTTGTCGTTGTTGTGATGTGTGTAAAAGTTACTCTCTGTTTTGTTTCACGCTTCATGAGTGTTTCATTTCCCATTTCATTCCTACGCAAAACCGCCGCAACACTGTCGGCTGTCATATTACAATAATTTTTCTGTTTCTGATTTTGCCGCAATAATGTTCGGGCGCTTGAACGCACAAGAAATGCTTCTTCTAACGCCGTCGCTGTTGCACGGATAATGTGCTCTGTTGTTTTTTTTTTGTTTGTTTGTTTTTTTTTTTTAAATCTAACAACAAATAATAAAGATAATCAAATCAACAAATGTTTCAAGAAAATTATAATAACACAATTTAATCAAATCAAATTTGAATTTATTAATTTTGCTCATTTAATTATTCTTCCGTTTTTATCTCTTTGTGTTTTGTTTGAGTTCAAAAATTAAATTAAAATTAATTAATTAAATGTAATGAAATACAAACAAAAAGAAAATGTGTTGAAATATTTGAATTAATTTTGTTTTTTTGGTTTGTGGTGAAAAATATATTTAAAAGAAAAAAAGAAAAACCGAAACAAAAATAAATAAATGTTCAAAATACTTTGAAGGATAAAAAAAAAACTAAACGTTAAATCATAGAATTGTGTTTTCAAAATATGAAAGTGCGCCAAGAAAATAAATAAAAACATAGAACAGAAAAAAGGAAAGGTTTCCACTTGTTGTTCTTGTTGTTTTCATTATTATTATTAGTATTATTTCAATATTAAAAAACGAGCATATTTAAATTATATTTTTATTAAATAAATGTAAATGAGCATATATAAATGTGTGTGTGTGTGTGAGTGTGTGTGTTTTAGAATGTATCTGTGAGTATACATATGTGTCTATGTATGAAAAAGAGAGGGGGTTTGTTGGTAAGTGGGTGGGAGAAAAAAAAAAAAAGGACGGCAGAAACACCGTATACACAAAACTTTTTTTTTTTTTTTTTTTTTTTTTTTTTTTTTACATATATGCCGCCCATTAAAATCACCCAACTTTTAATCTGGACATTTAAGCATATTAATATTCCCACTTTACTAATACACTGTTCTTCCTCTGCATCAACTCCCTCATCCTTATCATTATCATGAAATGAGGCCGTGGCACAACTTGAACTGTTGCTTGCCTGCATCATCATCATCATCATCGTGGCCTTAGGTCATTCGTCGCCGTTTTAGTCCTAAATAACCACTCAGAATCATTGTCATCCTCACCGTCATCATCATCAAGAACAACATCATTGTCAACAAAGAAACAGTTTGCGTGAAGAACAGTGCAAAAATAAAGAAAAGTATCTACAAAATACTCTCATACAACTCGTGTACTCTGTCTTAGTTAGTTGTATGATAAACCAAAGATGCAAAATGCATATGAAGACAGCAAATACATATATATGTAAATCAACTGACTGAGCGAACGACAGACCAATTGACCAAACGACCAATTGACTGAATATGCAAGGAACGAAGCACGGAGAGTCTTTCTGTTTTTCAACAAAAAAAAAAAAAAAAAAAAAAAATTCATGACCAAACAAACGAATGAACGAAAGAACAAATTTGCAAACAAATGAACGAACAAAACGAAAGGAGAAACCGAGAATAACAAGCAACTAAAAAAAAAAAAAAATATTTTCAGTTGCATTAATATTTAAAGATCCTTCTGCTTGACACAGAAATCACAAAATTTAGTTGATATTGCAATCTTAAAAAAGTATAGTATTCTTTTATTGATAAATAAGTTTTCGCATTGAATATGTATTTTGAATATGAAAATTTATATAAGATAAATGATTCTGACGAAGTATAAGAGAAAACGTAATCTTTTAGCAACATTTAAATTCCAAGAATGCAACAACTTCCGGTCTCTTCTAGACTATAAGCTATAACTATTCTGTTGGTCCCTTCTAAGTGGAACCTAAGTATTTGTTTGTTTTAAAAACAAACTGTGATTCGGATTTCAGTCATGGTCCAGAATTTTCCAATCTGCTGAACTAATTTATCCAGTTTGTTTTATTTAGAAATTATGTGAAATTCTTCTTCATTAAAAATTTTAAATATCTTTCGAACACCAACTGATCTGATTAGCTTAAATTCTAAGCCTTCGAAGGCAGAAAATCATATTATAGAAATCTTTACAATCAACAATGAATATTTTTGGACATGACAATCAATGTTTGTTTTTAATTGAACATTCAATAGAAAAAGCAAACAACAGAGTACAATCAAAATGCTCCTCATTTACTGCATTAAGCGAGAGTAGGGTATAAGGGGGAAAAAAGAAAAAAGAAAAAGGAAAATAAAACATGAAGCATGCTTGACACGCATTTGAATAGAAGCGCATAGCGCTGAGTTCTTCTTTCATTAGAAAGACGGACGACCCTAATGTTAACTCAACCTCTTCCTCCCTTCTCCACCTCTTCTTGCATCTCCACAGACTTCTTTAGTTTGGATCCTTTCTTCATTCGTTCGTTCGTTTATTTCTAGTTACTTTGCTTTAGGCCCCCTTCTCTCTCACTTTTGTCTTTCGTCGTTTCGTTTCGTTTCGTTTTATATTTCTTACTTTAGTAACTCGCTCGCTTTCTATCTAAGCCTTTAATGGTAGCAGGACACCACATTTCTGGCTCACACAATTTCTCAGGTGTTTGCATCTTGTTATAAAATTGGTATATGTGCTGCAATGTTGACGTCGACGACGATGATGATGATGATGATGTTGATGTGGATCTTGTTGATGAGAATAAGAATAATGATGAGAATCATGGTGAAGATGATAGTGAGAATGATGTTGATGAAGATGATGATGGTATGATGACGTTGTTGGATTGCATTCTGATTTTATGTATTTTATTATTTTAATTGCTTACGTCCTTGAGGTGTCAGGACATTAAAACACATTTGTTTTTCGTATCGTTGTCATCTCCTCCGGCAAATGTTACTTTTCTTTGCCTCACCACAACTGATGTCTGAATGATATAAAAAAAAAATATATATATATATATTTATATATATACTTATAAGAATATCTTTAAAGATTTCTTTTAATTTTGGGACCCATGAAACTATTCAAAATTTATTTTATTCATTGCAATAAAATTCATTCATTTTTTTCATGTTTATAAATACAACTTTGTTGGTATTTCCACTTTTATTCAGTATTTTTCATTTCATATTTTATTCATTAATTTAGTTTTCATTAATTTTAATCTCTTTTTTATAGCACAAAATGATGTTGTTGCTTATAAAAGTTTGATACATGAATTGTCATGTGAAGTGTCTGCTTCTCTTTTTATGTATACAGATCTGTGTTAATTAGTTTATTAATTTGTTATTGTCATTGTCATTGTACTTTTTGTCCTCTTCAATTTGGTTTGTATCAGTTTAAACCAGCTCAACATCAACATCATCATCATCATCATCAACATCAAAGCTTTGATAATTTTGAGGAATAGGTTCGATTCTCGACTGAATATGAATTATACTGCAAGCATACGAAAATTATTTTTATCATCATTAAATTTTCTGACGATTTCACTGTGTTCAGCTTTTATTTGCGTAAAGTTTTAGCAGTTTCATTGTCGCATAGTAATTATTTTAATTATTATCTTTTGTCATCAAAATTTATTATAATTTTCCAGCATTTTTAATACACTTGATTGTCCTCTTTCAACCAAATCTTCAAGCATACAATGAAAAAGTCCAAAGCTTTGACAACATCTTCTAGTGATGCCACAACCGATCGCTTATATCTAGGTTAGATAGTGGTGCTAGCCTCAGTGTCCTATTTTTAAGAGAACCAAACTTTTCTTTTCAGATCGTCAATTTAATAGAAGCGAGAAAGTAGGGTATCTTCGACTATACCAAAGATATAATACTCTTCACGCAGCCCTTAGAAAACATTTTTAGTATGGGAACTATACGATCTAGTAATCCTAGGATCTAGGAAATTAACAAGGCTGATGGATGCGGATTAGAACCTTATTGTGTTCAAATTGCAAGATGATAGCATAAAAAACAAAAAAGTTTTTGTAATAAGAACATGAATTTGAGAAGGGGGCTTGTATGGGAGGTGCCACTAGAAGAGTGGTCCGATTCGACTGATTCCCACAAATATGCTGCGCATGGTTAACCTAAAAACTTATGTACAAAATTGCAGCTCTGTAGCTCAAAAGCTGAAGGACTACTTCGAGTACAGACGGACAGACAGACGGACACGGGTGGATTAACTCGTCTTGTCGATCAAGTATATACATATATACATTATGGAGTCTATGATGTCTCCTTCTTGGCATTACAAACTTCATGACAAACTACACTACGTGAAGAGTATGAAATTGTGCATTCGAAACTTCGATATGCATATGGACATAAGTAGGGAAACTGAGAATCATGTACGTAGTATATGGTTAAGTTGCGAGAACAGAAGGAAATCACAAAAGATCAGATCTCAGCTACAAATACAATATGGCAGATGCCAGAATCAATTACTTTTGCACAAATATTCCTCACTGAAATTCGCTTGTTTTTATTAACTTATCATAAAGATTTTGAAATTCTTGTGTTACCTAAACAGATTATAAAATATTTTGGATTCTACTATAGTATTAAGCAAATACACTATATCATCATGTATGTATATTAACGAATGTAGATAAGTTTAAGTTTAGGATAAGTAAGGTTTATTATAAGACGGCCAACATAGGGTTTGAGTCACATAGAAAGAGTGCAAAACTTTCAGGAGGCACATTGCCCATCGATGGCAAAAATGGATTAAAAATATGTACAATTTTTGTAGATTCTGTCGTGATGAAGGGTAAAAAATAGTTGATCATATTTGTGTAGTTGCCTCGCTTAATGCACTTTTCCCGGATTGACTTTTCCCAACAATCTCTAAAATTGGTTTAAAGAAAAACTAACAACTAAAGATTAGTTGTTTTATTTTACCCGGCATCGCCTGGGCCTCAAGGCAATCAGCGAGAACATTACATTTAGTGGAAAAAAATACTACAATAACTACAATACATACTTCAAGAAGCAGCTCAGTTATTAACAAATTATTATATCACCGCTCTCTTTTTTTTTATGCAAAAAACAGAAAATATTCTAAAAAATAATATCTTTAGATTGTATAGGTCTATTTTAATAAATTAAACAATACATTTTTTTCACAATTTCTTATCTTATCTGTCAGTAATTGTATTTTAAATCTATTGAATTGCTTTTAAATCATGCGCGCACAAACGAGCAAACAAACAGACAAAAATTTGAAAACTACGATTTTATTGTACAGAATGACTTAATGAGGGACCAACTAAATCTATTAATCATCATCATTAATTGAGTGAATATCTGCTTAAACTTCTTCATTGCAATTGCAATTATGAAATGCCACAACTTTTGAACTAAAAAAGATTTAAAGGATTACTAATAATACCAACACAACAACATCATCATCATCATCATCATCATCATCATCATCATCATCATCATCATCATTATTATTATTATTATTATTATGATTCTGTTGACATAACTAAGATTTTTCTTGTTATTTTCATCATATTTTCCTGCATACTTTTGTTCAACTTTAACCTTTTTGTCATGTTACACGTTGCTAATTAACCATTCCGTTGTTTTCATTCTTTTCTTAGTTTTTCTTTTTCTCTATCTCTTGTATAACATTATAAATTCCCACATACTTTTTAGTTGAAAAATGTTGTTGCTTTTGTGTTGTTTGTTTCAAGGAAATTTACTTACTTTTATCTGTTTTTATGTTTTTTTTTCTTTCTTTTTTTTTTTTTTATCTTAAAAACATAAGCAGAAAAATATGATGAAACTAAAGAAAATGAGGGTTGATCCAAGAATCAAGACTTTTGCTGTTTGCAAATGATAAAATGATGAACTTTGATGAAATAAGTTGAGAAACTTCAGATTGTTTTCATTGTTTGTTTATTCGCTATTATTTTTCTTGTTTTAAGTGACAACAACAACACAAGCTCACATATGATCCTATTAAAGAAAAGTTGTGCCTGCTCTTCTCTATGATTTCTATTGTTTTATTAAGATAATGAATTACGAATGATTATATGAATTTAGCTTTACATTTATTAATCATAATCATAATCATAATCATAATCAGGAAGTTGTTATTTGCATTGAGAATGCTTTGAGGACTTTTTAAATTTTTGAAATCATATTTCTTTGAATTGTAAAAAAAAATCATTCATTCGGTTTTCATAAAACTCCTCCACTTAATTCTTAAAGCAGTCAATGTTTTTGGATCGAGTAGGTTTTTCATTCAACTTAGCCAGAGCTTAATTTTTTCTACAACCATTGATACCCTAAAATACCTCATACAATTTGGGTTATCATTGCTTCTCTCTGTTGGATGACAAGTACTATATATATTTGATCATCAAAGACTCTTTAGTTCACGACAGGATGTAGTGATATGTACACAAAGTCTTAACTTAGGAGAGAATATTAGAAAGGCATTTGATTTTTGAAAAATCAGTTTCAATTTTGCTATTTCACTGAGACCAAAGTTTCTTAAATAATCTCAAGAACGATGATGAATATTCCTCTTTAGATTAATCAATTACAAAAGTAGCCTCGTGACTGGAAAACTTTAGAAAACTTTGACTGCCACTATCAAACTTTGAAGGTCTCATGTGAGTTCTTGTTAGTACCAGGCGGAAAGTCTAAGAGTTATTCCAAGATCTTTATTGTCTCCTTTTTATGTGAATGTCAAGACTTGTTGTTTTATATAAGTTTTCTTCTATTTTGTGACTATATTTATGTCTATGAATAGAAGGATAAATGGTATGTGTGTGTGTGGAGATGTTATCAGAAAGATGTTAACAGTAAGTGGAGTTTAATAATGTTTATTCTTGATTGGCATAAACAGGTAAATCAATGTGTTTTGCATACTGCCGTAATATTGAAAAAACAAAGCAAGTGTATTGTATTCGCATTCATTGGAAGTCAATTCCTAGGTCCTTAATCAAGTTTCGATTAGGCAAGTCTATTTTACCGCTTTGATCTACTTGCAGAGTAAGTGGCTGTGACTTGTTGCTTTTACAAGTGAAATTTATCACACTACTTGCGCTTAAACTAAATTTAATTGGAATAGTAACTAACTAGTAAAAGCGGAAATCCCAATTGTTGTTGAAATGTTTCAAAACTAAGAATTGATTAAACTTGCCTATAGTCGTGATGATAAATTCAAGCATATTACATTTAGCTTTAGTTGAAGTAACTGTCCACAAGTAACATTTTCCGGAAATGCTATCTCACACCACAATGTTGTAATCTATCATGGATTAAAACTTAATAGAAGACTTACATGGAAAGAGCACATCACCTCGAAACAAAAACCAATAAGTATGAGGTAACTTCCGTTAAATTGGCTACTAAGCACTCACTCTAAACTTAGCCTTGAGTATAAATAACTTATTTACAAGGCAATCATAAAAACCCCGGTATGAACTTATGGTAACTAACTTTGGTGTACTGCTGCCGAATTAAATTTTTGAAATCCTACAAATGTTTCAAATGTGAAAAGAAAATTCACAAAAAAATAACGTAGCTATAAATTAAAGCTCCAGTACATACACAAATTTATCCATCCATCATTTCCTGTACCACTTAATATGGCTAATATTTCTTTATGTCCCAAAGTATAATATGTAGCATTTCCCTAAGAAATGAATGATGTTTTCAATTTCCTTAAGGGTGCAAAGTGTCCAATTCAAATTGTTGTGTTCCATTCAAGTAAATAAGGTCACTTCTAGATTTAAAAATCCATTTTATATCACTTATTTTGTTATTATTATTCAAATAGTTTCTCACAGTATTATTGTCCATAACTTTATATAATCGTGACCTTTGACAAGCTCTTTCTCACTTTCGTTTACTAATAAATTGCCTACAATTACTATTCCATGATTTCTTATTTAGACTTGCACTTCCCATACTAATATTTATATTCCTGAAAAACTCCTGCCCAGGTAACCTGTTATTCCATCACTTTCCTAGTCAATTTATACGGAAGGCCGGTGTTACTTAAGAGTTTTTTCAGAAAATATAATTGTAATTTATCCGCCTCATCTCATGAACAGTTATTAAATCGAATTTAAATGTAAAAATCCTGTTGACCATGAGTTAAAGCTTAAACTATCTGCTAATTGTAGTCAATGACTTTAATAGAACAAAAGTATTTTTTTCCAATTTTAAAATATAAGAAAGTTGGATCTGTGGCAAATAAATAATGCATTCAATTTAAATTATAATTTTCTTGTACTTCTCTTATACAATACAATACAAAGCATATCTAAAGACTCAACAAAATTTTCAGTTCTACAAAAACTGCTGTAGTTCCTTTAATAAATTGTTCAATTAGTCTGTGTTCTTTAGAGTTTTTGGAACAAAATTGTGATGTTTTTTGTTTTTTTCCTCTTCTTTTTTTAGGGTTTCCTTATTCATTCAATAATCCAAATTTTTTTTTTTTTTTTTTTTTTATTATTGTTATTATGTATGTATGTATATTGTTGTGGCTTACTACTACTAGTGGTTGCTATATCTGCATTTTCTTTTAATCTACGAAAGTCTTTTTCCTTTTAAAAAACAAGTATTTTATTTTTTTCACTTTGTTTGTTGTGGCAACATTTCTATTCCTTCCAATTTTTCCACGTTCTTTTTCTTTCTTAGAAAGAAAAAAATATGCAAACTATTGTAACTGCTTGTAGCTGCTTCAGGCTTAAAGTTACTTTAGCTCAACTATTATTCAGTTTAGAAGAAGAAGTTACTTTTATGAAATTCAATTTCATTTGTGCAATTCCTACCAAATAGAAATGGTTTTTCATTTTAAAAAAAAGCACTCACAAAAATCAATTGTGTAAAGTATATAGTGAGTGTATTTGTGTTTGTCATAAACATTATAAGGTAAGGGGAATTTCATTTAAAGAACCGCAAAAATTCATATATTCTAGAAAGATCTGATTGAGAATTTTTTTCTTTCATTTCAAGTTATTTCCACGAAACTTGTGTCTGCAATCATTGAAGCTTCTAATACGCGCAAAAAGCCCTTAACAATGTTTATAGTTGTAATGTCAGAGAGAGAGAGTTTCAGTGAGTTTATGCTTTTCTTCAAAACTCTTATTTAAAAGATTTGTTTTTTGCTCACTGGAGGCGTATAATTTGTTCCTATATGAGAAATTGGGAAGGAGTTGAATTTTGGTTATTTTCGAAAAGGGGTTGAAGTGCTTTTCTAATTTTTGCTTTTGTTTATTATTTCAATTATTCAATTCAAATTTTATTCAACAATTTAAGTGATCGAAACAAGCCTTGGGGATGGGCATTCGAGTTCTTTGCCAATGTTTCTTATTTTGAAGACTTCTAGAATAAAGCTTGAAGACTTTTCTCCTCACTTGAGTCATATTCGTTTGTTCTTAGCAATTGCGCAACTCAATTGTGCAATTTCTCTAATTATATTGTATAAACGCAGTTTTAACGTTGTTTTTCACTACTAAATCTGTATCTGAAAAATGCCGCCAACTGTTAAACAACTTTCATATTAATTTCTTTATAACTTTCAAGTTGTGCAAGCCAGTTGTACAAATTATGTTTATTCATTAGCCAATAAGCTCTTCTAAATGCAAAGAATTGTTTGGTTAATATGATGTAATGTTCTTAATGTTCTTCCTCTGTTTTTTGTTTTACTTAATTACTTATTACTGTTTTATTACACTTCCATAGTTTTTGATTTTTAACTGTTACATAAATATTTGCTCAGAAATCTACTTCTCTCATTAGCTCCTGATTTTACTTTTTACATAATTGATTCTTCACTTCACGCTTCTTATTAAACTATTTACATAAATGGTTTCTTAGCTTGACTCCTTGTTTACCTTTTTACTTTGTTCCTCACTTGTCTCCTTACTTGAGATATAACCATTTGTTTATCTTACTTATTGCACAACTCAGTTGTGCAATTTCTCTAATTATATTGTATAAACGTAGATTTGACATTGTTCTTCTATATCTTTGTCTACATAGATATTTTTAAAGCTATTAATCTCAGAAATGCAGTCAACTATTAAACAACTTACTTATTAGTTTTGTTTTGTCATTAAACGTGCACAAGTTAAATCGTTTTCTGCTTTTAAAGCGCTTGGAAAAGCTGTTAAATCACATTAGAAATAAGTTAAATGGTTTTAGAACCGAAAGCGATTTTCAAGACTCGCTTCTCTGTGTCTGTCTAATATAATATCATCAGCAGACTTTCAACAGAGTTTTTGGATGATAATCCACAGAAGAAGATTTCGCTTTCTGTGGATTATATATTTTATTTTAAAAAAAACAAAAATAAGTAAATTTCGTCATATCCAGGTCTGTTTTTCTTTCCTGCTTTTTCTTAGTTTTACCTTTCTTTACCACTCCATTTGGGCTTCATAGTAAAAAATATATCTCTTTTTATTATTTATGAGCATTTCCTTTTGTTGTTACTTGTTTTATATTAAAAAAAAAATGTTGTTTTTGTTGGTGTT
Organism: Amiota albilabris; assembly: GCA_037040105.1. NCBI lineage: Eukaryota > Metazoa > Arthropoda > Insecta > Diptera > Drosophilidae > Amiota > Amiota albilabris. Next base: position 34,409 of record JBANCV010000175.1, on the reverse strand, counting down.
TTGTTTGCTGTTGCTTTTGACTTCTTTATGATATCTTCCTTTTTCTTTGTGTTTTGTTGTCTTTATATATGTACATGTATGTATATGTGTACATATTTTTTGTTGTTTCTCCTCCTATTGTTTTTTGTTCTTGTTCTTGTATGTTAACGTGATGCTTGATTTTGTTCTGTTTTTTTTTTTTGTATTTTTATTTGTTTTCATTTATTTATTTGTTGTGTGTTGTATTGTCCTACAACTGAGGCGAGTCATGTCGAGTTGAATTGAATTGAGTTGAGTTGAGTTGTGTCACACTTTCCTCTTGAATTTTCTTCATCTATCTGTTTCTGTTGTCTGGTTGGGTTTTTGTTTTCTCTTGATGGCATTTTTTGTTTTGTTGCAACAGAGAAAAGTAGGAAATATCCTTACTTCCTGTGTTTGTCTATCTGCATGCCTTCATGCCTGGCACCATGACTTGACGTACTGCCTGGACACCTGATGGCTGACTGACTAAATGACTTCCTTTGACTCTGGTTTCTTGGTTACTTGGTTGGTTCTGGTTTTTATTTGGTTCGGTTGCGGTTTGCAGGCCTGACTTTTGTCACTTTGTTCTTCTTCTTCTATGCCTGTTTTTGTTCCATGTGAACTTATGTTTTACACAATTCTTTAATATCTTTCAGACAATGAACATCAACATCATAAAGTATATAATTTTTCATCAAGGACATGTTGTTTTAATTGATGATTGAATGGATTCAAGCCACGTCCTTGACTACAACTCTGTTCATTATCATACCAACGTTATGCTTAGTTCTATTTCTCTCATTTCCCACTCCTATTATTTACTCTCTCCATTATTTTAGTGTGGACATTATTTTTACTATTGTTTTACTGTTTCCATTAAAGGAATTACAGTTGTTGCTATCGTCCTTGTAGTGTGGTCTGTTGCTGACTGATCTTCCGCCACAGTTTTGTTGGTTATTGGTTTTTAACTTACATATTTTCATACAAATTGTATTTTTTTTTTTTGTTTTTTTTTTTTCATAAAACTTTTTTGTTTAATTTTTTCTCTTTTATTTTTAAATTTTAAATTGCTACAGGTCAAGTACAAATACATATTGTTTGCCTGATATTTATTAAAAAGCTATTAAAAAGTTAAAAAATATTTTCTTTTATAGATACGAGTATATGCAAAATACAAATTTGTATTCCATTTTGAGGCCCACATTTTTTGTTTTTTTTTCTCAACTTTAAATTCATAAAACTTTTACATTTTACTGATTTGCCATTGTTTATTTCATTCCAAATTATTTGCAGGCTCTCAATTTTTTCTCTTAGGGACCTTTTTTGAATATTATTTAAAGGAGAATAGGTAAATTCTCTTACCTCGATGCTAAATAATAGCTTCCAATCTTGTCGGCATTTAATCAGCAAGTTATCAAACTCGAGATGACTTAGATCTGGTCTTGTCAGACCTTCTTTTCGCAAATGAATTCACTACCTTTCTTCCATGTTTTCATATCCCATGTAGAACACATAATTGTAAAACGTCTGCTGAGTAACGTTGCAAAACACAACAAGAGACTAAAATTGATGAGGTGTGCAATTTTAAACCTTCATTTCATAAATTTCCATGGTGCTTTAATTAGAATCTCTGCAGCATATCAAGACCAACCTTAAACATAAAGAAACATGGACATCTTTTTCTCTATAATAATTTGTATTTAAAATTCTGTTGGGACTTTCATAATTCAATAAACATAAAATTTATGCCCATAACAAATTAAATAAAATTTTCTTAGGGAAATAATTTTGTGATACTCATAGTATTATGATTCAGTTATCCATATTCCTCTTAACATTTTACAATGTGATCCCATTGCTAGAAATTTAAAGAACATTGCCCAGGGCTACCCTTAATAAATCTTTTATTATAATAAAAGTGTATCAGTGGTTTGCGATTCTGTTTCCTTCTGTTGTCCAATGCCGTCGAAATTATTCTTGCAAATAAACTTCACACACTGCTGCAGGGCGTTATGCTTATGTCACATATAGAAAATTGTGTCCTCTCCTGTTTTGTTCATTCTATATGTTTTGTCATAAAAAAATGCTTCATTTTTTATATTTAAAACACACATATAATATGATAAACAACAGATGACGTAAAATTTTAGGATAATGCAATAGATGGCACTATATACAGCATAAAAATTTATTTTTATAAATATTAGATTAATAATAGTAAGTATATAAATAATAATAATTATCTTACAACACGATCCTAATCGACTGCAATGTTATGTCAAAATTTCAGAGCAATCAGTAAAGTAGTTTTCCATATCTGAGGTCATGAATATATGAACATTCACATTTTTATTTATATAGAGAAGATAGACTATATCCTACGCAACATAAGATAGTACCTGAACTAATTGCCTGCCTGTATATTATAGGCGGATTAAGCAATATAGTAGTCTACTAGGTAATCATTGCAAATCTTCCTTTAGTTAGGTAGTTGTATCGGAGACCAAATAGTTTAGTCATGCGACGCATGGCCCCTAGGCTGCGGTTGTCCCAATCTGTGTATTACCTATATATGTACATATATAAATAGTGTGACCTTGCCTGTGAAATCGAGAACTCTCCCATTTATATTGATTATTCTCATTCGATGTTTTGTTAATTGAATCTTCTTTTAGTTTGTTTTTTTTTTTTTTTCTTTGGCAAGGAAGGCAACAATGTTTTTCGTTGTTTTAGGTTTCTTGTTATGCATAAATTTGAAAAAAAAAACCAACCAAAGTTGCATATTTCATATGCAGCAATGTGCCAATGGGGAAAATGGGGCCTTATATATGTTTATATAGCTTGATTGTGAGTGGATGGTGGACAAACAAAATCGTCTCGTGTTCTAAAATTTACCACACGTTGATGAAATGCATACAGTTTTTTATGTGTTTCTTTGGCTTACTTTGGTTTCGTTTGCCAAGGAAACCATTTAAACGCAGACACTCGGATGTATGTGTATGTACACATACATATGTATATGTACATAGTAGTATATGCATGTGTATTATGCCCACCCACAAAAGACTAGAATGCGTAGAAAAAAATCATACTTTACCACATCTCTAAAGAATGAACAACGATCTTATAACATGTGGCACGCTTATTGCCATAACATTTCCTATCCTATACTGCATGTAGGTGGTATGTATATAGTAGTGTGCATATGTATTAGTCTATACAGTGTATCAAGTGTTTGTGGTGGTAATAATTAAAAGCTTTTAAACCGCAACCGTAAAGCAAATACCATTGTTTGGTTGGTAAGGTGAAGTGGTTTCAGATGTTAAATAAAATGCAATGTAAGGACCAACGGACCAACCAAGCAAAGCCAAAGGTGTCAAGTGTATATTTTGATATATAAAACGAAAACTGAAGGTTCTTTTTTCTTATAATATACTTTCATGTTTTATTTAATTTTCATAGATAGTGATATATATTAACATTATCAGCATCATCATACTGATTGTCTGCCTGCCTTGAAGCAAATTATAATAGCTATGCCTCACAGTTTTTGTGATTCTGAAGCGAAATAACGAACACAAGTTCTTCTTTCTAGTTCCATTGAATATTTTGCCATGTGATCCAATATTTATAAATAACAAAAAGAGAATGTTTGTGAAATCTAAGATTTTTGCCAGAACGCTGTTTAATGAGGTCTTTTTTTAGGGTTCCATACTCGTCTGTCCATCCGACCGTCCGAACCCGGAAGTATCTCATGAACCGCAATAGATAGATAGTTGAAATTTTCACAGAATGTGCATTTCTATTGTCTTGTTTGTAACAAATAATAAAATTCAAACAAAGTTAAAAATTAAATGGGGTACCCCTACAATAAATGTGTTTTTAGTATGAAACCCTCTTTTATATTCAAATGGAGTTAATTCATGTATGGTCACTAAAACATATATTAAAAAAAAATATATAATATATCTACGGAACGCAGTTCCGATTCGCACTTGGCCGATTCTTTTGATTCTGATTTCATATTAACTTAAAAGAAACAACATTAAATACGTGTTTTAACAATAAGATACCGCAACGTTCTTCTCACATGTAAATTATGTATAAAAAAAATAAGAAAAAAGAAGTAGTGAGCTTGGTTAGATCGGTTGGTCTGCTTCTTTGCAAGCGTCTATGTCTCGTCAATTCGTGAGATGGAAGATCAGTTGCTACTAGCATTAATATTTTCCTCCTGTATAATTGTTACACCGAAATCTTTATGAATATCGTAGTTACTTATAAACCAGTCAACATTAACATGTTCAAAGTATTTTGTTTTGATTGTTGTCTTCATACATATTACTTATATCTATGTTCGTTTTCTTGTCAGTACCCTATTGTTGAATGAACTTTTCTATAGCATTGGTTTCCCATTGCACTAAAAACAACTTTAAGGCCAGAACGCATTGCTTAAAAGCTTAGATTTTTTGTTAAAAAGTGAGTATAGTGAGTTATTTTGCAGCATTGCTTAATGAAAGGAATGTCAGTAGCTTTTATTTTTGGTTACCTTGACTATAAGTTGTCCTTGTCATGTATTGAGCTTAGTTGTTGCCATAGCTAGATTTTTGTGTGAGTAAATTAATATGGTATCGCCAGCGAAAGTGGCCATCATTGCGCAGTTGTCTTTTGGAGTTGGTTGGGATGTCTGATTTATATAAAGTATTCAGACCTGCTTAATGTTTGATTCGTCTTTATATTTTACGTAGAGCGTAGCGAGCGTGAAGGTAGCTTTAAATACTTTCGCACAGGTCACTTGATAGTATGATCTTAATTTTTCTGAGTAGGCGGTATGACAGACTTTACTTTAGGTCAAGACCCAGTACTTTTTACGTCAAGATCCATTAATATTTTGTGAGTTACTCTGTAAACTTGCTGAATTGTAGAGTACTTTTGAAAATGAAGAGAATAGACTGATTAGTGTGCACAATGACGTCTTGGTCGGATCTTTGCTTAATTTAGGTACACCTTCCAAAAATATGCCACTTTAAACAGGTTTTTAATATAGATTATTGACTTCGTATAGAGCTTCTTGAATAGCTTTTCAGTTATTTATCATATCCTGGCATTATTTGTAGATAGTGAAAAGGTGCGGCATTTTGACTTCATTGCCAGAAATTTTACTTATTCTGTATTGGAGTGGTGGGGTCCTGTTGTTCAAAGGGGGGTGGTTACTATAAGGTTATTTGTTAGTAAGAGCCTTTTCATAGAAGTCGGCAAGTAGTGAAGCTTTCTCAGAGTTGATTCTAGCCTATGTCCCTTCCGACTTTTTGAGTGGCGGCTAGTTGGTGGTACGATTAGTAAAGTGGTCTTAAAGTCTTTTGAAGTAAACGTTTAATCATATTCATAGAACATAATATATGGTAGTCAGGTGGCGCAAGGTCTAGGCTTAATGGCAAATGTGGCAATCCATCTTTTGTTGGATTACACATCCTTGTAAGCAGTTCATTGGCACAACTAGTCCTTACCAATGTCACCATATTCTTTGTTTTAGTGGATGCCGACCTTTGCATGTTTCCCTGTGGCTTTCTTTTACATAAATCAATTTCTTCTTTGACTCAAAATGTCTAGACAATTCATAATTCGTAATATTCCAGAAATCATTCTGTATGATATGTGAATACCAAAATATCTACATATAAAATAACTAGATGATTTCAAATGGCCATGAATACATATCAATTGATAGTTTTCTATTGATTGTTTTTTGATTCTTTAAATGAAATGGAACTTTTTTTGCCACTAAAGATACTTCTTTTGCTTTTTTCCGAATATTTTTTTATGTAATAAATCAATATATCGTCCAGTGTTTTAGTATTATTTATATGGTATATTCAACACCAAGAACTTGAAAAAATTCTGTAAAAATTCATTCGTAATCATTTTGTATTTGAATTCATTTGTTTGCATTCAATGAAAAAGTCAAAACATTGACAACAATCGATAAATGAATCATATGAGTAACAACCATAACAATAATAATAAGAACAACAAATAGAACAACATAATAATATAGTAATAAGAATAATAATAATAATAATAATAATAATAAAAGAAAAACATACAATCAAAAAGCTATTAAGTATTGTTTGTTCATATTTTGTTTCAAAGAAACAAAACAAAGACAAAACAGTGAACTGAACTGAACTGAATTGAATCAATTATTAAAGTGAATGACTTTAAGTCACTCAACTCGTCTCAGTCTCTCGATTTTACTGACTGCCACCATTCTCTGAACGAAAAACAATCATCAATATGTGTCCAAAAACATCGAAAACCCCAATTTTATTAATTGGTGGCATATGTTTTGTCATCATATTGGTTGGCATCACTGGCATTACGTTAATCAACAATATCAATCTGTCGAATATAATACGCTTGAATGAGAAAGTTGCCAGTGATAGCGTTAGTGCAAATGATAATCAAATCAAGGAACTAAATTATGCCAATAATCATCCAAAGAATATTTATAAATTCAATGGAACAACATCGACGATGCATCTCGATGAGGCTGGTGATACGCGCAATGTTGAACAGATACGTCAAGAGATGTCATCATCAACTGGTGGTGGTGGCTCATCATCAACATCACCATCTTCAGCATCTGCATCAGCATCAGCATCCGCAAAAGGATCATCAGCACGTGCTGTTGCCGATATCGATGTGGTGCCCAAGTTATCTGCGGTTATTTGGCAAAATGTCAAAAACCCATTGAATATGAATACGAATACACAAATGACGACATCATCGAATGATGATAAGGAAGGATCTGAATTTGAATCTGAATCTGAATCTGAATCTGAATTGAATAATGAACCAAGACGACCAGTAGTTTTGGTAAACAATATTCCACATGCTCAAGAGCCAGGTGTGGTTGTCATCTCCAACAAGCAACCGAAATCAATCCAAATGATGAAAGACATACTTGATATGCCTCCGCCATCTTCTACTCCTTCCAATTCATCACCCACTTCTCCTATTCCATATACACCGGTGCGTTTTGAGGATACAACAACAAATGACACTTTGATTGATTACGAGAAACGTGCACATGTCGTCAAGGTAAGTCAAACTAAGATCTCTTAAACAAACAACAACCAAAAACAAAAATACTATTGTACAAAAGAAAACTAGGAAAATCAATCCAACATGAAGAAAAGAAAGAAATTCATTTGTTGTACAAATGTCTCTATATATCTTGCATCTCTTAGTATTTCTCTAGAGATTTCTTCAACTCAAATTTATGCACACGTGGCATGGCATATAAAATGAATGAAAATGAATCCTTTCTTCGTTCTAGAGAATAACCAAAAATTTATTGAGTAGCCTTGCATAACATTCATCTGAAATGAATGCTTTGAAATGGAATAAAATGAAAAAAAAAAAAGGCATCAGACCCAAATCTAGAGTACTAAGCACATAATTGGCATTGTATATTCCAAAGAGATTTTTATTTAATCAAGATAAAAGTTTGGAAAGAAAAAAAAAACATAAATTCTAAATCTTAAATACAACAAAAGAGTATCCAAAACTAAATGGAAAACAGGTTTTCTTCACAATAAAATAATAGTTTCCAAATTTTTTTATACAATAATATTCCAAACGTAAACAATTGATCATTCTAATTTCAACAAAACATCTTCAAGTCATAAAAGACTTTGTTTGTGAAGCATCAAATCAGTCCGAACTTCACAACTTTTACTTTTATATCGTAATATTTTTAGTACCTAATCTATGGGGCTCTGGGTTTCATACTTGTACGAATTACTAAGCTCACAACCCATAAGTGAAGGCCACTAACAAATAATATACAACGACATATTCCGTTGATTGATTTTTTTATTAAGCAGAAATTTATCATTTTTCTTGAGATGATAATAGCATGAGTATGAAAATTAGTCCCAAAGCTGCCTCGGGACTATTGTAAAATCTAGTTTTTGATCACTTTCTCGAACAAATTGACCTAGATTTTGACAAAAGTCAATGTCACAGATGTGTTAATTTGCATAATCTCAATGGGGTTTTCTGAGGACAGTTTTGTAGTGTTCAATGATATTTCCCGCCCTTGATTTCGTATTTATTATGCAGAAATCTAATTTTCTTTAGATAATACCCGGAAGAGTATGAAAATTGGTGGACCTATATTTTGACAAAAGCTTTTCATTGATAATAATGTTCATCTTTGGCATACCCACAGATACAAAAAAAGTCTATACTCTAGAAGTTTTAAGTTGCATAATTTCAGTGGGGTTTTCTATGATGCCCTGCCCTATTACCCCGTTCTAAATTTTTGTGAAATGTGTACAAATGTTTTTGCTTAAACACTAAGTATTACCAATGAATTTATAATTAAAATTTTTTACATATTTCATAAAAGTTCAATAGCATCGTTTCAGAGCAATCCTTAAATGATTAATTGATAATAAACTGTGACATTTTGTATAAAATATTTTTATTAAAAAATTTTTATAAAGTTTTTATTTTGATGCTCCAGTTTACTATTCATATTGTCCTCTATATGCATAATTCATAGAACTTTTCATTTTATAAAAGTTTTTTCTTTTTCTATTTTTTGTTTTATTTTTCAAAATCTGTGCTATATTACATTTGTTGATTTAGTTTTTTTATTTGCCCCCCAACTTAAGACTGATTGACTTTCATATGGAAACTTTGACATACAACATTCAAATATGCTTCAGTCAATCAAACTCATTCAAACTAAGAAACTAACTTACATACACTAGATGATGCCCCACATCTCGGATCTCATGTGGAACATATGTATATACAATATAACAATAGTATAAAATAACAGTAAAATAGTAGGGTAAAGACAACAAAAGCGAATACAAATCAACCAATTTAAATTTATTTGACATGCAATAAATTTTGAAATTTTTCTATAAATTGTATAGAAAAGAATTAAAACAAAAAATAAAAAAGAGAAAGGAGAAAGGAGAAAGGAGAGAAAGGAGAGGAAGGAGAGCAGGAATAAATTAAATCAGCAATAATAAAAAAAAAAAATGAAATAAAATGACTAGAAACCATTAAATTCAATTTCAATAAAGAATATATTATATAATTATTATGGAACGCGAGCAAAAATTTGACATTCACATGACACCCAGATAAATTAAAATACTCAGAACACAAAATTGTCATGATCTTTTGTACCAACCATTAGAAATTCTATTTCTTATAAGAAAAACTATGTTTTTGTTCTTCAAAAACAAATTTAAATATCAAAGGGCCAAAAGAAAAAAAAAAAAAAGGTTACATCAATATAATATAAAGTGCTAAATACTATCCTAGAATCCAAGTTTTCGAACTACTTCGGGACTTAAAAGAAGCTATTTGAAGATTGAATCCCGACTACGTCTTATTATCTTAATCTACTCTTGAAGTCAGTTTTTCATTATCTGCTTGTGCAACACCACGTTGGTCTTGTTAGAAAACAAGCTGCAGATCCTATCTTATCATACCTATGCAAACTAGACAATGTATGTACTTGACCCAACTTTTCCTAGTAATGCTCAATATCTTCGATACCTGGTTTGTAATGAGTTCCATTGAACTCCTCTAAATAGCCATCATTCGCAAATTCTTTTGTCTTCATTGTTGGCAAATCTTTTACCTTTGGCCGCACCATTTCTTCAAGTTTGGAAACAGAATATAATCTAAGAAAGCCATATCTGGATGTGTGAGGAAGCAATTCGAATTTTAACTCTTTGATTCAACCATTGCGAATATGTTAATTGGTGTGGCGCTTTCATTTGATTTTTTCGCCAAATGTGTCCTTATTTTTCTTGATTTTATTGCAATAAATGCTATGTTTCTTCTTTGGAACCAATTCTCCCCTTTCAGTCCACGGTTTTGACTATGATGGATCCATATTTCATCAATAGTTAAAGGTTGAAACTTCAACAAACACTCAATGGAAACATTTTCAAAATGATATTTTTATTCCATTGTAAGTAATCGCGGAACAATGGGAGGTGCCGTCCTTTTATAAAATGCCTAACATACATATTTTCTAGCTCACGTACTTTACCATATGTGAATGTTCTTCACCATTACTGGCCATAATGTTTGTTTTGGTTTCGTTTAAACTCTGCCATGCCCAGAGTAGAATCTATATTATGATTATATTAAATGACAAGTAGCTTATTCTCCCCATGTTTTGTCTCTGTTAGGGGAATTTGTGATCAATGTGATCATATCAAGATGCTGATATGCACCCATTTTTGTTTTAATTAATATTACATTTAAGTATTTTCTTTGGGATTAAAAGAAACTAACGAGTTCTTAAGATATACAATAATAATAATAATAATAATAATAATATACAATACTAACTATGAGAAACTAGGGAATGACAAACGAAAGAGATTTTATTGTACCTGCCTGACAGTAACATTTAGTTAGTTATTCTATAATAAGACGTCGTTGGCTTCATTCATTCTATATATAATACTCGTACAATATTTATACTCTTCACAAAGTGAATAGTATTATAAGTTTGTCATGAAGTTTGTAATTCAAAGAAGGACACATCGTAGACCACATTAAGAATATATATTCTTGATCAGCGTGATGAGGCGAGTTGATCTGGCCATGTCTGTCTGTATGTATGCAAACAAGTCCCTCAGTTTTGGAGCTAGAGAGCTGAAATTTTGAACGAAGCTTTCTTTCCATACGCAACACATTTGTCGGAATCAGCCTAATCAGACCACATATAAACCCCCTACTCAAATATATTTTCTTATAAAAAAAAAATTTTGTTGTTTGTGCTGTCGAACTGAAATTTGATAACTGGAAGTATTTGACATAAGCCACTAAAATTTCAAGACCCTCGCGCTGTCAGGAGGGCGTACCTCAAATACAAACACTCTAATTAAATTCATGTTCTTATTACAACTTTTCTTATGCTATTATCTGGAAATTTGGACATAATAAACTTCTAATCCATATTCATGAACCATGTAAATTTCAACATCCTAGGATTACTGGATCGCATAGCTCGCCTACAAAAAAAGTTTTCTAGGGGCTGCGTAAAGAATATTACATCTTCGGTATAGTCGAAGATACCCTTCTTTCTGGTTTTATGATATTTTTAACTTGGGGAAGGCAATTACTATACGTAATATAAAAATAGTACTTACTTTACCCGTACGTGGTACATTCTTTTTTATAAAGTAAGCACACATAAAGTACTATAAATACAGTGAATAAGCACCGTAACAAATAATGAATAATTATTTATAAAGAAAAAGAAAAAGTTGAAATGCAGTTAAACTTGTTCTTACTTGGTAGTTGCATGTCTCATGAATGCATGCACTCGTGATCTTGATTCGCTTACTGCTTACTTTCATTTTTCTTCATTTCTTCATACTTCCTACTGTTGTCTCTTTGAATGCTTCTTCTTCTGCTTCTCCTTTTAATGGAAAACTTTTCCTCATTTAAAATGATAACTGTTTGAATATGGGGGGATGAGTGTGTGACTGGCATTGTCAATTTGTCAAAAATTTTGGGCAAATATAAACAAAAATTACTAAAAAAAAAATTCATATTTTTGTAAGAAATTTTGAAAATTTACTCAGTTGATTTTGTTTTGCATATTTGCAATTTATATGTATGCGTTTTGTTTTTTTTTTTTTTTTATACATTTGTTTAGTTGATGTTGCTTGTATGTTATGAAAGAGTGGCATCATTTTTATGATTATGTGATTGTCAGGGGCAGACTATTCATATAGGTAACTAACTTGGGGCCCCGCGATCCGTGAGAACAATAAGTCAGAAAATTGTTTGCAGTTTATTATAGTATAGGTCTTTTCAAATTTAAAAGGAAACCTCTTTGGGTGATCGATTATATTCGTGCGTTTTGAATTTTGTTCACCAAGCTGCGATTGGATACAGAATTGTATTAGCAAATATTATTCTATTTTAATTCGAGGCTAGTGGATGATGGATGATACAAAACAAAACATACAAAAAAAAAAAAAAAATCAATGAAAGTTTGCGATTTAACGTGAAGTCCCGTATAAGACTCTTACATATGATAGTGTATAAATTATCAAAACGGTTAGATCCTTTTCCCTTTGATTACCTCGTACCTCCTGCGAACTTAGTTCACCGCCACTGTAAATATGCTTATACATGCAAGGATGTTTAATTTTTTCAATGTGAAAATGATTTAGTTGGAATCAGGGTTCCCCGAAATTTTACTCTACTCAAGGTGCTCCTAGTCATGTAATGTCATCTGTTATATATATGAGATATTGGCACAGTCAACTCTTTAGTAAGTTATTTAACTTAGGGTAAAGGATCTCGGTATTTGAATTGCCTACGGAACCCCATTAAGTTTAATCCTGCCCTGATTGTTATCATCATCATCACATCATTATTATTGTTAAATATTATAAACGTTAAGTATACGTCATGTTCGACAATATGTCAAGTTCATTGAGCATGATGAGCTTTTGTCTCTTTGTCTGTTTGTCTGTTTGTCTGGCTATGATTTCTATCTATGTATATTTAAGGATCTCACGCACTCTATATGATTATGTCTGTTTGAGTGTGTATGTGTCATGTATCTGTGTCTTGTTTTAACAATAATAAAAACACTTGTAATTATTGTTTTTCTTGTTCTTGTTGTTGATGTTGTTCATACTATTAGTTTACACTTGTAACAACAATCAAGTGTCTTTGTCAAGTGTTACCCATACATTCAAACACACACAAACACTCATACTCAGATACTCACTCATTCACACAAAATAAAATGCCAAAGTAAAAGCGATGAAAACACAAAAGAAATTGACACGCTTCTTCTTCTTCTTCTTTTTCTTCTTCTTCTTTTTTTGCTTTTCTTTCCTTGCTTTCTTTCTATCTTTCTTTATATTCCATTTGTTGTTCATACTTAGTATTGATGTCACACACACAGGGATACACAAATACACAAATACATTTAACATATTCATGGTAAAGCCAACGTTTATTACGCTTACACGCTTCCTTTGCTGTTGCTTTTGCTTTTGCTTTCTCTTCATTCCTCACTCCCTATGCTTCTCCATTCATTTTTTTGTTTTTACTTATTCACTTGGCTTAGTCGTTATCTATTTGATGATCAAACAAACATTTCTGCATCTCACTTAGACACACATTCTCTCTCTACTACTTAGATTCTCTAGTCAGAGTCTACTCTTGTCTTTATCTATATCTGTATCTGTATGTGCGTCTGAGTCTCTGCGATTGTTTGACTTTATGAAAGCCTCGCATGTATATGGGATTTGTTCATATAGTATTTGTATGTTTGGTGTGTGTGTGTGTGTGCATGGTATTTGTATGTGTATATCTATGAGTTGGTGCCATTCTTTGCACACAATTGCCTACAATCGCAATTACTTTGAAAGACCCAATTGGCAAAAGTCAAGTCACACCACCACACTCCATCTATTTATTATATGTATATCTCACCCAACTATTTTCGCCCTTATACCACTAGTAAAGTAAATGTTGCCAGCCACTTGGGGTCACTAAAGCGAAATTATTACCATTAAAGGCTACCAAGTTTTTTATTATGTGAAATTCAACTTAGCTCAACTCAGCTCAGCTCAGCTCAGCTCAACACACTCAATCAAAGTATATACTCATCACTACTGTTGCTGTAGTCTTGGCTTGGTTTTGGTTGCTTTAGTCGATTGCTAGGTATTAGTAGAAAGAAGTATTGACTTGAGTTAGCTCAGCTCAGCTCAGCTGAGTTCAGTTCAGCTCGTTGACCTTGACGAAACCACTTGAAATTCATATCAAGAAAGCAATGTTTACTACAACTGAAGAGCAAGCAATAATCGAAATGAAAATAGCACAAACAAGCAAATGAAATAAAAAATTGGAATAAAAAAAAATAGAGAATAGAACGTGAGAACGTGGAGATGATGATAATGTTGATGATGATAATGGTGGTAAAAACAGCAAATCAAATAAAAATGGGGGAAACAAAAAAGAATTCAAAACCAATGTAGAAAAATGAGGTATCAAGAGATGCGATTGAACTACCCAACCAACCTACCAGCCAAGGAAGCAAATGGCAATGACGGTCGAGTGATATGTTCTCATGTTCCTATTCGTTTATTGGTGGTGGTGGTGGTGGTGGTGGTGTTGCTATGAAAATGAAAGTTAAGCAAAAGGCTACGACAGCATAGTATTTTATGAGATGTTTGTGTTAGCTTTCACCAAAAAAAAAACCAAGTGGAAGGAAGGAAAGCATTTGAAGATTTTGCACGAACGACGATGAACGAATGTTAAAGTAAAGTGTGAGACGTGTGCAATAGATTTAAATTACTAGGTGTGTAGATGTTACCACTAACTTTGCTCGTTTTAACCGTTTATTTCTTTGCTTCTCAATATCATGAACACCTTTCAACATTTGGATTATCATTATCATTGTCATCATCATCATTGTCATTATTATCAATAGTGAATTCCAACACGTTTTTATTTCATGACAAACTTCATCATTAATACTACATTGAACTTTCCCTTTTGAATATTTATTTATTTATCTATAAAATAGCAATCTAAGACTCTACTTTTGAATATAAAATGATACTCATATCCTTGACACTACCATTAGTTGTCTACATCATTGCCTTGCCTACTTTTGGGCGCACGCAATTCACAATACTCGTATTAACTTTGGTATTAAAGTTTATTTTTCAATTAAATAATTTACTTTACATTTTATTTTTATTTATTAATAATTTACTATGTTTTTATCTCTTTCAGGTAAGCCACAACATGATGTTGTTTACTCTTTGTTACAATGTAAATATGTCATCCACAATATCAATATCAATTGCAATCTAAATACAATAATAAAATATGGTATACTATATTGCAAACGCAAGAGCATAGATATAAACAAAATACAAATATGCACTGTATATTAAAGTAAGTAAATATATTCAAAAGAAGTAAATAATTGATGATGCATCTAAACAAAACATCATTCTGTTGATGATTTTATTGCGGTCCATTGCAATTGATTTCACTTTGACATCAAATATTCTTGTTAAATACTTGGAATTTTAAAATTAATTCTTCGACATGAAATGAAACTAATACTAAGAAAAAGTTATCCAACAATTTATATTCTAAACGGACTTCTGTCGATTATTGCAATACTATTTAAACATTAATCGTATAATAGCATTAAATACTTATATGTATTTCTAATTGGATTATAATTACGGGGGCGTTTGGGTGGAGTCTTTTGACGGTCAAGTCATATTATGGATAAAGCTGTCGCTCATATATTTAGATGCAGCCTTTGATTGCAACTGCTGTTGTGTAAAGTGACTTCCTCAAGCACTGTGAGCATCTTTAAATCCCTTTGTAAGAGTAGAAAGCTTAAACTTTCCTTATATGTTGTACGCGGCAGTGGTTCCCCAAATTCGCATGGCTTAGACCAAAATCGAGGCTACTATTTATTTGTAAGAGAGTCTAATATTTGTCAAGAAAATTTTATTGGTTGACCATTGCAGCCAGCTTAGTTTCCCTGACTTTGTATAACAACATTCCTTAATGGATTTCATAAGTGCACGCCAGGTGCGGCGTTTGGCCAGGATTAGATCGAGTTACCGGACTTTGTAATAATGTCTGAGCCTTTTGTGATATCTGAATAGTCTTAGCTTAAAATAACAATTGAATGATTGATGGCAATATGCCAGCGATTGACCCAAGCATGAAATGATACTGTAGATAATTGTCGACCATCTCTAGAGCTTCTGAGGGCGAGCCAATATGATACTGGCGTTACGATCATTGAAAGTCAGCATGTCTGCACTAAACAGTCTATACAACACTGTCTTATGGCATACCAATCCTAACCTGTCTCTTTGATGAGTGAACAGCTTTAATTCTTATATGAAGGGTACGACCTAAGAGATAATTTTTAAGGAACAAGTATTAATTTCCTGGGACCGAAGAAGTAGAGCGTCTGTCCATACCATGTCATCCAAGAAGACAGCTTAGCAATATTGTTTATTCTTCAACGCAGTCAAAATGTGTTTGTTGTTTCTTCTACAGTTATGTAAACATCACTAAAATATCCTAAGAGTTGACCACACGGTTGCGACTATTCTTTACTGAGAGAAAACGCGGCATCCATTTTGCCGAGATTTTTTTCATAACCAATTTTTCGTTCAAATTTTAAACCACTATTACCATACGATATTCCTGTAGCCTCCACTATTTCGCGCACTTGCATTCGTCAATCACTCAAAACGATATTGTGGATTTTCTCAATCGTTTCTTGGGTGGCTACCTCTATTGAACGTCCCGAACGATATTCATTTTTTGTGGATGTATGGCCAAGCTTAAAATCATTTATCCAATTGAAAATCATCCAACTCAGCTTTGATGTCTTTCGGTGTTAAGCCTTTTAAAACAAAATGTGCCTAATCACCACACGAAAATCACTTTTTTCCATATTTCCCAATACACAAAAGTTTGTGGCATCAATTGACAATAAAAATAAAACCACGTAGTCGATATGACTGAGACTTTAACAGCTGCCTAATGATGGATTAAACTTAAGAAAAAAATTAAATTAGCGATGCTAAGAGCGCAATCTCTAAGAATTTCTAAAGACTTATTGATCTACCCACGTACAATAAAAAGCTTTTTTTGTTGGCACGAGGCATCTTAAAGAAAATAGTGCATTAATCGTTGACTTCCTATAAACTAGCGATGATTTACATAATTCAAGCTAATATTATATCAGTGACTTTCAAAATTATCTTATTTCCATGTACTCATGGATGTACTCACAGTTTAGCTGCACTGGTTATCATGTGTGACGTCATGCCTGAAAGACTTTATTATATTGTAATATATTTACATAGTTTATTGAATTAATAGTCTTTGGCATAGTTTAGTATAAGATGTATATTTTTTTTTATTATCAACAGTTTTGTTATCATCGACTTCTGAGCAATGTAAAAAATATGCAGAAACGAAGATGTTGTGACGAATAATGAATGATGCGAACTGAAAGAACAGCAAGTTGATCTGTATGAAGTGCATAGTTTTTCGTTAAAGAACTGAGAAATTAGTTTTTCTTTTTATAACTGAACAGATTCTACAGAAACGTCAAACTGACTCTCTTAATACTGATTAACAAATTCGATTTTTGGACCTTAATGATATGTCAAGAATAGTTATTTTTTTTGTTTTCATTTTATTTCAATAAACGTCAAATCAAACTAAAGGTTTTTAAATATTGGTATCGTCTTTAGAATAGTCAATTGTGCTTTGAAGCATTTGACAACAATATCATTTACGAACTCCTATTGGGGATGTTGTTTGGGGTGAAGTCGTTTTTACTGTCGTGGAGTTCTGTTGTGTATTAGGGCCCTTGCTAAGGGGTTGGGGTGTTAAAGCAGTCGATCTTTATAACGGCTACTAAACAAATTTACTTGCTCAAGTATCGTTGGCATCTTCAAGTCACGATGCAAGGTCGAATTTGTGACGAGCCATGGTGCGCCCGTTATATGTCGCAGGGCTTTATTTTACATTGCTTGAATTTTCCTTATGTTGTATGAGGCTGTTGTGCCCTGGATTTAGGTGCTATATAGTCAGACGGGTGCCACTATTTATCTGTATATAAGCAATTTATTGTTGATCTGAAGTTTATTTTTTGAGCGCAGCCGCAAGACCATTTTTTTTATTTTTTGATAACAATACCCTGTGATACTGTTAGACGCTTGTCCGGGATCAGACCAAGGTATCGAACTTGGTCAACCTGTGGTATGATGGTGGAGTTAAGTTTTATTACAGGACAAGTATTGCGCCTTAATGTAAATGGACATTTTGCTGATTTGTACAGAGTAAAGGACTGGATGACGGAGGACACATTGATACGCCTAATGTTAGAAGTCAAGAATGGTATAAGAATTTTCATGCAGAACTCAAAACAACTTCTCTTTTTTTGATGTTCTCAAAAGAGTTGAAAATGGCTAGAGAAATATAGAACTTTTATATGCTTGAACATGAAGTGAAAAAGTTAATTCTTCTATTGTAATTTCCTTCCACTTCCTTTCTCTCTGCATCATTCTTTCACTATCATTATATTGTAATAGAAAGGAGTTTATGTCCTTAACCTGTTCATGACATAACAGTTGCCTAGAGAAATTCTTATAGTATGTACAGGAAAGACATTCAATTAAAATAAATTCCTTTGAAATTTTACCCAAGAATATTCAATATTCATTTTCAAAATAAAATAAATGACATTCATTTTGTTACTGTTACTGGTATTGATGCTAATGCTGATGCTAATGCTGATGCTGATGCTGATCCAATTCCTGTGTATTTATTCCTAATATTATTACTGAACTGAACAGCAGTCCAGCTATTGTGACATCCAAAATCTTTCAAGAACTTCTGAATAAATTTTGTCTTCATTTAAATGTCAAAATCATCAACGACATCATCATCAGGTGGCTTATATACATGTGAACAACAACATAAATATATGCACATACACATATAGACCTGAGGCTATATATGGTGCAATGTTGTTACACATGTAGACAGTTAGATAAATTGTTAGTTACAATGATTGTTTTACTTGATTCTTGTTGGTGTTGTTGATGAAACGCATAGCCCCAAGCTTTGTTTTCTTTTATTTTACAACAATATATTTTTTCATCATCATCATCTCCTTGTTGTTAAATGAAGCTACTTTTCTTGTTTGATGAGATACTTTGTATTTGTGTGTTAGCATGTCTGTCTATCTCAACTGCCTGCCTGCTTGTCTGCCTACCTTCATGTGTGATTATTTCATATTCTATGCAAAAATGCCACAAGGTATGTACACACACACACACACACACATATATATATGCAATCCCACCAACTTTTGGAGATACAAAGATAAAAATATACAAAACGAAAGTGAACAAGTAAAAAATCAAAACAGAATAAAAAAAGCTGAGTCTTAGTAAATAGTCTTGTATGTATAGAGTTTTTATAATAGTTTACTTTGTTGTCTCATCATTATGACCATCATAATCATCATGTCAGAAGTATGTTGTTGATGCTTTGGACATTTATCCTGATTATAATAACCAACAATAAAAAAAATCTATAGTAGAAAAATAAGAAACAAGAAAAATCAAGTAAAAAAATGAAAAACGCTTTTGGCAATTTGACACACTCAACGTCATAATTATTATCATCACCATCATCATCATCATCATCATCATACGTAAAGAAACTACTTATTTTTGTAATCGAAATAGGCAATATGTATGTAGAAATAATAATTAATTTGTTTTGAGTTCATGATATTCAAAGATTGTGTTAAAGGAAAAAGAAAATAACCTTCGGACGACACTAATCCATGTACTTATGTACCATAGTTTCCAGGAAACATGTAACCAGAAGAACGGAGAGGCTGTGTTTAGCTTGTCATTTGATTCCTAAACGTTAAAGCCAATAAACTGCTCTAAGCAGATATTTGAAAAACTTCTTACTTTTTGTAACAATAACAAAATCGAAGATTGATTTTTGCCATTCAATTCAATTAACCAATCAAAGAATTTTCTCATTTAAATGGTTTTTTATTTAGCAACTGTGTACTGTAAGCTACCCTGAAACTATGATAGATAATCTAATCCTACCTTAATTTATGATTCAAAGTAATGATAAAATTTCATAATTTTCATTCTCAGAATAAGCAGGATTTCACAATTTGCTATTACTTATCATCTTTTACCTACGTACAATCTATCTATTACTTGTCATCCTGTTTCATCGCAGCACATAAAAAAGAGGTCCTCTATTTTGTTGTGTGTGAAAATTATGCAAGAATTCAGTTCAATGAAAAATCTTTAAAGATGTTTCATTTTGTATTGACAATATTAGCACTCAGTGCTTGGACCGTTCAAGCTGAGAAAATCTCAACAATTAAAGCTATTGCTTATCTCTCGGGACTATCTGATTCTCCGGTGAAAGGGTTCAGTTACTGATTTATTTGAACATGGAGTTATCACATGATTTCCATGTTCAAGAAAAGAGTAATTCAAACTATTTTCTATATCAGCATGGGTGATCACTATAATCTCGATAATGTTGAACATGGTAGACAAAATAGTGAGGGTCGTCATGTTGGTGATTTGGGCCAATGAATATGGTATCGTCGATACTACAATAAGTGATCACATCATTAGTATGACTGGAAGAGGTACCATTTTGGAAAGTGGTTTAGTATTACACAAATTGCCTAATGATTTGGATTTGGGAAATTATCCGGATTCCAGAAGACTGGCAATGCTGGCGAACGTATTGCTTGCAACGTCATCGGTATTAAGTTAATGCACATGTTATACTTTCACATATACACACACACACACACACACACACACACACACACACACACACATATTTTATTAAATTTTTATTTTTCGAGAAAAACGTCAATTTATTTAATCAAAACAGTGAAGCCTCTTTAAGTTTGTATTCAGAATATGAGAACTAAGTTTCTTATATACTTGTATGTCAAACTTAACACGTTTCTATTTAACATCATCACATCAAATGGTTACAAACAGCTATTAATAATTACATTATATTGATAATGTCTTTTAGTCCATAGAACACTGTAACTTTGAAATACACATGTTATAGTTTGTTTTCAACCGTGTTCTTCTAAATACTAAGTACTAATTACATTTTGTATATCTAATTTGATGGGTTAATCAGTAAAGTAAACAACTATACAAAAACAATGTTTAAGTTTTTGGAATAATTCAAATTGATCCCTTTACCCGAACATCAAAAGCTTTTACCCAACTATTATACAGGTAACTGAAATTCAGATACTTCCCAAGAAGCCTTACAAAATAAATGAGCCCCAACTGATAAGCGGTTGTAATACAAAACTAAAAGAAATATATGATGAAGCCATAATAGAACTTAACAAAAAGTGCCAAAAATTGGACATTTTAATTCAACATAATAAATTAATGTACTTATATCTTAATGTAGAATGTAATCAAAAAAAAAAAAAAAATAAATAAATCGGAAATCAGTGCTAACGTTCTTTCGTAAAGATGGTACTAAATTTGACTTCATTAAATATTCAATTGAAGAAACCCTCGGTTAATGGCGAAAAACTTTGTTGAACTGTCTCATTAAAGCTCCCATCACCATTCAGATTCTCTTCTAGCTTAAGTGACATTCAGTCGCTTTGTGCATGTGCAACTTTCGGTGCATGGCCAGTTCGCTTTTCCGCTCTACTTGTACTGAGAGAATGTCTAGATATGATCTGAAAACGATGATTTCCACAAGAGATTCCTGTATGACTTCTTCGTAACATTCGATGGATACGATGAATATATGAGTGCGATTGAATGTTATTAAACTTGGATACTGATTAGTTGTCTCTGGTAACAAAACCCTTGATAACAACCCGCTTGTCAACTCAGATTGATTTGTTCCTTGAGCTATTCATCCTTTATAGAAAACTACAAACAATATAATAATCTTGTACTTACAATTTTATCTTTTTAACCCAATAATAATACATACATAATAAAAAATATGTAAGTACAAGGCAATTTCAGAAGAAAAACAAAAACCCACAAAAAACATAATTTCAGTTAGAAACATTTATGCAAAATACTATTTTAAAATCAATTTTTAATTTTCAATTAGAATTTTTTTGCTGTTTTTTAAATGTCATTTTACTTTATGAATTCACCAACATAAAATGATATTTGTCGCATTCTGGATTAGTAAGTATGGCGTGTCCTTTGTATTTGGTTTGCGTTGTGTTATGATGGTTTCTGATTCACAGCAGGTTAACAAAAAAGGGTATGGCAAAGGCCAGGGCTTATGTGGCTAACATTCCTGCCTAATCCAACCTATGATATATTGGTAATTGTGTTACTAAGATTGTTCAGTTTTATCCCCGTTAAGAAAAAGTCATCTATTAATAAAGATTTATAGAAATGAATAAAACTGAAAAACTGTCTATATTGTACATCCTATAAAAACAACTACATAGTATAATTAATTCTATATAATTTGTCCCACTTGAAAGGACATTCTCCTTTCGATTGATTTTTCATATTAGAGTCCTTCCTCAAAAGCTTCATGGTGTTCAAATCAGTCGTGGATTTAGGTTGGTCACTAGATTTTGAATGATATGTGATCAAAAATATAAATTTCATTGATTAAGCCATTTCAGCTTAGTAGTAAGTAAACAAACAGTCTAAAAACAATATTTAGGCGGTGAATCATTCAGTCAACGAGCATCAAAACAAAGTCTCAAATCAACAAGAGATCTACTTGCTCATTTAAAGAACTATAAAATTTTATATACACAGAAACGCTGACGCAAAGATCCTCTATTTTCATTTCAATTTATTCAAAGTACATGGCTTTCGAGTCGATACAATCTTTTGAACGGTCTATTAATGATTCACAACACTACAGGTTGTCCTTCATCAGGATTGAGCCGTGGGCCGATATCATAGCTTTCTCGATAGCCTTCGTATCATTGTACTTGGGGAATAGAAAATAAACACAATAATTTATGTTGTCGTGTTCGGTGGCATGACAAATACTAAAAGAAACTAAGCCAAAGTCTCAAACAACATAAATTTGCTTAAGTTGAACAAAGATGGAAAAAGAAGAAATTCATTAATCCATTGGAGCATTAACATCTTTCGTTTAAGTATTACTTCCTGCATACATACTTTTCTCATTAAAATCAAGTGTCAAGTTTCACTTGGATACATACAACACAGTCTTTCATAAGTACTTGGGACACTCTCCATTTAGAATAAACTTTGAGTTGAATTGATGATTATTTTTGACAAAATTTCAAGTACAATATTATGTATTGTTGTCATGAGAGAAGAGTACATACAAGTACAATATAATTAATGCTTAGCCTTGGTAAGATGAAGATTCTTCTTTGCATTCATTTGATCGCTTCGCTGCCTTTTGTTATTCTTTCGTGTTTTTTTTTTTTTTTTTTTTTTGTTATTAAAATAAATTTCCTTTTAGCATTAATTTCAAATTCTAGAAAGTCAAGAAAAATTTAGGAAAATTTTTCCACTTTTTTTTTTTTTTTTTTTTTGTGCTTTACTTAAGTATTTAATGTTTGGAATATCCTTTTACATCCTTGTTTTGCTGTCCACACTGTGCTGCAGGTCGTTATTCTTTAATATTATTCTTATTATTTTTTTTTTTTTGTATTTTTCATTGCGTCATTTGAAAATTGTTCCTTGTTTTTTCTTCAGTCTTACTTCATTCTCTTTCTACGAACACTTTCCTTTTACTTACTATGTATTTTGCTGTTTTCCTTTTGATTATAATAAATCATAAAAGACATATACAATATAAGTACAATATATAAAATTTATTATAAGTACATATGTATGTGTTAATGTATGTATATAATACTTTATAATAAAACATTTCCGCACAAGCAAACAGACATGAACATTTGCTGCGCTCAGTCATTATTTAAGTGCACTTGACTATGCAATAGCAGCCAACAGTCAGTCAAAGTGCATAAGGAAGACGGGGAGCAGGCTAGGGTAGGACAGAGCAGAAAACAGAGCCTGCTTATGGTATTCCATTTTTTCCTATCCATATATAAAACTCATTTCATTTCATTTCAAACTCACCACAATTTAGTTTGTTCTAGACTACTCCCATCTCCCATCTCCCATCTCCCATCATCATCATCATCATCACACCTAATGCTTATGAGCTACACTACATTGAGCGCATTTAACTTGCTACGCTGTTGACACCATTAAGTTTCTTCACCATTACGGCTTGCATCATCATCATCATCATCATCATCATCATCATCATCATCATTATCATCATGGTGTTGTATCTCCTTTAGATGGACATTAAATCAGAGTTTCTTAAACTTTTGTAATCACAGAACATCAAGTTCTTAATGGGACAGGTCCCACAAAGCACCAAGAATTATCCAGGGGAACATCAACTAATGCGGGGAGCACAGTTTAAAAAACTCTGCCCTAAATGAAAAAAATGAAATATGTAATAAAAAAAAAAGAAAAAAAAAAAAAATACACCATAAATAAAAATATTTTAGCATAGAAATATACTTAAAATATATGTACAAGCAAACAGCAAAAAAAAAACAGCAAAATCAGGAAAAATGAAAAATGCAAAATGAAATAAGAAACTTGGAGAGAGAAAAGAGACACCACTAAAGGGAGACAAACAGCAACAACAGGAATATAAACAAATTAAAACAACAACCAAGCGATGTAATTTAGCATAAAAATCTTAATGTTTTAATGCTGCCCCTACACACTGGCATGGTTTCTCCTCCCTCCTCCCTCCTCTCATTATGCCCCTAATATTGCTTACTTACTGATGTTTCTCTGGTTGGTACTGCCAATGTTAATAATTTACGCTTCTTTAACGCGAACAAGCGAGCGAACTTCCATTATGAATTTGTTTAAAGCATTTGTAAAGTCTTTAATACTTGCTTCCTCCCTTCAGGACTTACTAAGCCAACCAACTCACCAACCAACCAACCAACCAACCCACCTAACAACCTATTAATGAAGCAAGTAACTTACACAGTAGAGCTTTGTTCAAATTTATAAGAAAAAATACTAGAAAATCCACAAGAATCCTTGAATACAATATAATTCAAAGCAAAAACAAAAAAAAAAATAAATGTGTGCCTTATTGTTGTTAGTTAATAATATGAATTTAAGTAGAAGTGGTCAATAATGTAAAGAGGAATCGGGGGTCATATTAGATACCACTTAACCTCATTTTTCTGTACATTAAGTTTGATTCAGCGAAACATACACTACAATTTTTTGTACATACTTACTGTGTTAAATTAATCGTCATTTCAAAAATATTAATTAATCTACTATATATAGAGACTATCTCTTCCAGTAATCGAAGAACTCTGACATTCTAACATTGCATTCGACATGTACAATCATGTCTGTATCAGCATAACATATTCACAGCACAGTCAATCGAACAGAAAGACAGGATTTAATCGATTCTCAATCGATCAATTGCATTTATAATCTACATCTTATGGATTACAAATATTAAGTCAAAGTTTTAATATCCGTTCTCACACTCACACTACCATAATGTGAAAGGTAGAAAAACCAAGCGCAAAATCGATAAACAATTCAATTCAAATCAACAATTCAATTCAGTAAATGAGAAACTTCTTAAATGATATGTAAATTACTTTGTAATGATGAAGGGCAAATTGTCTTCAAAATTCCATCAAAATATTGTATTGTAAAACCATAAACTTTAATCGTTATTAGGTAAGGCTTCTCAGTACAAATTCGCCGAGTTCATTAATGCATAATAGCGAATTTCTGTTAACAATATGTTTTTAATCTTTATCGGAAGCATAGAAATAAGAACTTAAATTATTGCATTTTCTCCTTTCATATATTGTATAATCGACATTGATTATTTCCTGAAACGAATATGAAATTTTCTTGTAAAGCACCCCAGAAACTGTGACCTATCACCATTTTTGGCTGCTTTTGCTGTCTTGGTCTCCTTGTTCTAAAGTTGTTTTAAGCCTACGATTTCATATTGAGACCATTTATTTTATTGATAATAGTGTCTATGGATCAAAATATATGATGATAATTTTATGTATTGTTAAATTTCATAAACTTTACTCTCAGAATAATCAGAATGATATATGTACGTACAAGTTTCTGTTACTTATTGTCATCCCAAAAACAACATGAGAACATTACTCTAGCTTAACTTAACAGGTAACTGAAATTCAGATACTTTCCACGAAGTCTTACAAAGAAAATGAGCCAGAGTTCTGTGAGGGTAGGTGAGGAAGGAAGGTAGGCTAAGTAACCACTTAAGTCACCAGTTGGGATACCTTTAAAAAAACAGAAGATATATTGTATCACTTCCAGCTGTAAGCTATAGAGAAAAGTCATGTACAACCTTCATGCATGATTCCATCTTGGACAATGTCCAGAGAGGGTTTCTACCAGAGTTACAATCTGCTTAGGGTGGGCCAAGTTTATGTAGCGATTTCACAATCAATATAGTTTTGATTGATCAATTGTTTTACTCCATTATTCCAGGTTAACATTTCTAATCGTCTGGGGCCTGTTCGTATATCTAAATTCTGTCATAACACATTTATTTACATATAATTATAATAACGAGGAAAGCTCTTGTACTCTACATTTTTATAAATTTTGTATATATATATATATATATATATAATGCAGAGATGGAGACATTTGGAGACCCCATAAAATGTCGTCTCATCGAATTGATTAAGCTATGTCTGTTTGAATCATCCAAATCGGATCCCCGGACAAACCCAAATTCAAATTCATGTTCTTGTTGTAAAAACTTTTTTTGTTTTTAAGTTATAGAACTGAAATTTGGATGCTCATATTACAGATTACTGGATCGCTTAGCTCCCATACATATGTTTAAAATGCAAAATGAATCAAATCAATCAATAATGTAATATTTCTGTGTGCTCAATCACAGAGTAGCGTACCGAAAACCTATTCTAGGGGATGCGTAATGAGTATTACAACTTTTTTTCTTGTTTATTTCAGTTTCAATAATTTTCCACCGAATTGTTATTTCTATAGTTAAGGATAAGTTTCTATCATGTTATATTGTTGTGATATACAGAATAGAGAGGAGTAGTTGTTCGCCGCATGAGCAATTTAATGCAGAAAGAATCCTTATGTTCCATTTTAATACCTGATTTAGACTGTTCTCAATTTCAGCCTACGTAATAAATAGCACATTGCTGTCAGGGTCCTTATACTCACTGACCATGACAAGATCTAAAATTCAAAAATGGAAAAGATAATCATCATAATTCGTGCTTTTTTAAACTTTGAGATTTCTTTCTCTGCCACCCTTTTTATATTTTTTTTTTAAATTTTCCGTTTTATTTGGTTGATTTTTTATGTCGTTTTGATAAATAATTTTTCTCGTTATTGTTTCACCAAAAATTTTGTTTGAAGCCTTTTTAATCATTTCCAGTTCATGCTCACTCGTTTTTTTCATTAGTTCATCATAATTATTAATTTAGTACATAATGTTGCGCTTGGATGGCCAAAGTCCAAAATGGAAAAACAAAACACACAAACCCCAGGTCCAACTTAATTAATTTCTCTGTGATTTTGAATTTATTTTTTTTAACGCATCTCTTTATTTGTTGTTGTCGTTGTTGTTGTTGTTGTTGTTGTTACTTTGTTCTCAAATGATGTTTTATATTTTTTTGGTACTTTTCTTATTTTAATGCGAAAAAATGAAAAAAAAATCATCATTTAACTTTTAATTAAGCGGAGCGTGTTGCTTAACATCAAAAAAAAAAATATATATATATATGTGTGCAGGCGCAAGAGAGCTTTATGTGCAAGTGTCTGATATGATAATGATGATGATGATGATGACGATGATGATGATGACGATGATAATGTAATGCCACCATACATTTTGTCCTACCGTGAAGTATCCCTTCAAAGATGAAACGTTTAACTTAAACACTTAACGGATTACAAAGTTGACCAATGTTGAAGAAGAGAGCAAAACAGAAAAGGAGCAATACATTAAAGAGGTGAGAAAAGGACAGAGGATGAGATCTGTGTGTGTGTGAGTGTGTGTGTATTATAGTAATGGGTGAACTTGTGAAAAGGGTGGAAGCTATGCTTATAAAATAAATATCAACAAGATGCATGAATCCGTAGAAATACTGCTAACGCGAAGGCTAAGGCAACGTAAACTGATTCTTTGGTTGGCTTGGTTTGGTTTTATTGCATTTTGGGTGGCAGATTGGGTTTGAGAATTACATATTTTATGGTAGCCACATTAACCAGCTACATCTTACCTTAGAGAGTAATGTAAAGCTAAGATACAATTAGATAACATAGAACCGAAACTTATATTACCTTTCACTATGCCATTTTTACAACTCATCAACACATGATACAATTTTAGTTGGAAACTCTATTATCGATCGGAAGAAATTTTAATATATCTGGTACATAAAAACCAAAATCATCTATCTTTTAAAGTGAATTTTATTTGGTGAACTAGATATATAAGTTTTGTCAACACGATAGCTTTAAAACTGTGAAAAAAATTTACATAGAACTAAGCGGATTTTGTTGTGAGAAAATCTCTTCCAGTAGTCGCAGAATTCTGGTAAGAATATAAGACGTGTCTGTATCAAATTTTAGCTAGAAATCTTAAAAACTGAGGGATTGTCTAATAAAGATATATGTATACCCCTACTTTAAAAGGAGTACTACCTATTCCAATAATCAGAGAACTGTTATTAAAATATAAGATGTGTCTATACCAAATTTTTGTTCAATAGCTTGGAAACCCAGTAAATATTCTCAATAGAAATATCTAATTGATTCACCTTGTCTCGTGGTCTCCGACACACAGTTCTATACATGATTGTACATTACCAACATCACGATAAATTGGTAATACCTTCTCAAAACAGTATAATAAAGATATATAAAAAACTGTGTGCGAGCTTTAACCGCGCAGTTTTTGTGAAGTTTGAGCTAAAGCCATAAAAAAATAAGAACGACACCAAAATGTGTATTTTCCAACTCTGATGGAGTGACTAACACACTGACTGTACTAACTGACTGACTGATTGACTGACTGATTGAAAGACATACAGACATGCAGGCACAGAAAGACTCAGAAAGAATATAAACGACGCATTGGCGTAAATTTTCATTATCCCATACGCAGAAAATCCTTCTTCACTTCACTTTACTTTACTTAACTGTAAGGTAGGAACAGACTCTTGGGCTTTATGTTTTAGTATTATTTTTTTGTTTTTACCATTTCCATCGCTCTCTCTCTCTCTCTCTCTTTTATTCTCTCTGTCCCCCATTTTTTGTATTTTGCGCTTTATTTTACCTTTTTCTTTTGTGCTTTGCATTATGCCTTGGTTTCAATTTCTGTAGAGCAGAACTCATTCATGCTTTATTGTGTTGTCTGCTTGCCTTTTGCGTGAGCTTAAGTGTCCTTATGCGTCTTAAGAGTAGACGGTACAGCAACAATGAGCAATGTTCTTCATGATATTGCTACTGTTGCTGATGCTGCTGTTGGTCGACGTCGTCGTCTTTCTTGTGGTCATGAGGGTGATACTGATGATGATGGTAGTTGTAGTGGTAGCGGTCTGGTGGTGATGGTTATAGTGATGGTGGTATCAAAATTAAGATGCTACTGCATACTGCATTGGTCTGGCTTAAAGTTGGCTTTAATGGACACTAAATATAGTTGCCATATATCAACTCATTCAATGCTCGAATGTTGTTTTAATCGAGAATGCATACACAGATGGCGACATTGCCATTGCTGCATTGCTGCAAAAGAATTGAGGTCATCATAGTCATCACCATCAGCATCAGTATTATGACATTGGCAACATCACGAGTCTTTTTCATGTCTACAAAACTAAACATTTAAATTCTATCATGGTTTTATTATTATCTTTTCATTCTTATGCTTTGCTCATGTCTTTCTTTCTTGGTTTGTTTGATTGTTAATTTGTTATTTAATGCAACTTTCAATCGATTTAAAAAATTCCTTAAAAACTTTTCCTTCTCATCTAAATGATGATTAGAATACCGATGAAAATAATTATGAACTTATTAATGATTGTTCAAAATAAATTTATAATAAATGATATGAAATGTTGTTCCGTATATATTTTATTTTTATACACATCCAAGTTTTATTCTTTAGTTGGAGCTGAGCACGCACAACACAGTTTTTCTCACAGAGACTGCGACAGACTTCATGTGAATAAACAATGTTTAATGCGAATTCTTAGCTGAGTCGTAGTATTTAGGTAGCTGAAATCATTCGTTTCAAGAAAAATCACATAAATGCATAGTACTGTTTAATGAAAGAATATATGAAATGAATTAAATTACATTGAAAACCGTAACTAAATTCATTGCATGATTTAGAAATTCTGAGTATCAAAACGGACAGGAATTTCGACTATTTCTTTATATATAAAATTCCAGTGTATGGATGTTTGTAACCATTTTTCTTCGAAAACGCTAAACCGATTTTGATGAAGTTTTTTTTGTTGTACTTACGTGGTCATCTGGATGGGTCTTAGCAATACTTGCACCCGTTATAAGCCGCTTTAGTCGATGTCTAGACAGTTTTTTTTAACAATTTTTTAAAAATTTTTTTATATATCGCAAGCTATTGTAAGCCGATTTAATAATTTTTTTTTTTTAAAATAACAAATGAATGCTAATGAATAAAATTGCATATTTATTTTTTCATTTTTTATATTTTAGTACACTATTTTTTAGTATTAAATTTTTTGAAAACCATTGAAAGACTAAGCACAAAACTTTTTTACATTTATTCGATGCTATGCTTTGGTTGTTGTTATTGTTGTATTTTTCCTTTCTGTAGCAAGGCGGGCCGAAGCAGCTAGTTTAATATACAATATAATTCTCTTTCACAATTATTATACAGATAATACTACAATTAGGTTCATTAAATCTTGCAGAGTCTCATCTCTCTTCCCTTCCATCAAGTGTCTTATCTCTACTTTAATTGTTTAATAAATTTAAATTTCATTTGATGATTTTTTTCATTTCATTTGATTAATGAAAGAAATTTACTTCTTATGAATACATAAAATTAAAGTTAAGTAAAGGATCCAAATTAAACAAATATTTATTATAGTATTGTATTTAAATAACAATGAACAAAATTCGACAAAAATAAAGAAATCAAATGAATTGAAATGGAAGAAGTAATAAATTTGATTAGTCTTTGTCCTTTTATCACCTTTGTAATTTCACTATGCGTCTTCGATTCAATTATTAAAGTTTTACTACGTAGACATAAAAATCCATAAGACTTGGAAGATTCAGATATTTCAGTTTCATTATTCAGTTTAAAACCATTTACATAGAAACATAGGAATTCGTTTGATATAATTGAGTATGAGATATTTGAATAGGATTTGTATGGGTTATGATGCCCAAAGAGCTTATCATTTATATCACAGGATTTTCATATATATGTGTGTACATATATTCTTATATTAGATTAATCAGTTTAATTTTTCATGATTTGAAGCAAATTTAGAAATCTAAGGCCTCTTAGCATTTATAAACATATTTGTGCAGAAAAATAATTTATGTTTTTGGGAGATCCCTTGGATTCATCGTGATTCCCTTCATGTAATCATTTTCATCATCATAATCATAATATCCAATCTTTTCGACTTTTAATCCTAGGCCTCTATCCTCAAAATTATTTCAAGATTCTGTAATCTAAGCAGAGTTTATTCAGTCATCATGTTACAAATCAACTAATAAATTAAATATACCATTCAGTATTCATGAAATCTATTGTAGTGCAATAGATGAACAAAACGATGCCAAAACCGAAAGTCAAAGTCAAACTTAAACCAAATTATTGTATTTTGCTTTCCAACACTAATAACTAATAAGAAATAACAATAAGAAAAATAAAAAACAAAAAACAAAAAACACAAAAACTGAAAATAACGACAACCAACTTGTTGACTTTTTGGCAACAATAACAAGAAGCAAATGCCAAAACCAAGCTTTTTTATGTCCTTATTGCTGTAACTCACTTCACATCACCGAGAAAGAGAAATCGCCAAAATAAACAACAATAACAACAACAACAAGAATTATACATAAAAATAAAACGCTACAAACTGAAGAGGAATTGACTTTGGTTATACAAACATACATAAAATTACACACAAACACACACCCACAATCACACACACATAGTTATAGATACACACACACATATATATATACACAATTATAATGAACTTCTTGTGTTGGGAATGGATGTGTGTACGAGGGTGCGGATGCGTAATATGAATAGCCTAACCTACACAACTACGAAAGGAGTTAAATAAGTTTCTTAACTACCCAAGAATACATTCATAAAATGTAAGCATCATTAATAGTAATTAGATTCCTTTATGCAATAGCAATAACATAGTTTCACCACATTTCGTGCTGTGAAAGGGAAATTTGGGAAAGCAATCAAAAAGAATATTCTTTCCCATGAAGATAATGCGAACATGGATGAAAATATACTCAACAGATCTTGCAAGACTCGCATTGCATATAAAATTTCCTGCAAGGAAACTATTCACAATGGACAAATGGACTCACTATTACACACACCTGAGAGCAAAGAATAGCCCAAAAACAGTGGGTAGAAACAATCTCTAGTGCTCTGAAGAATAAAGCAACAATAAGGCAGACATAAATAACATGAACATTGTTTTTGAAGAATAACTCTTATTGCAAACAATATTCAATCATTAGATATTCAGAAAATCGAGAGATTCAGAAAAAGATTATTTTTTATGGAAAGAAATTGCTCTTCCATCAAGACAATCTATCGACTCAGACATTGTCAATCGTAGTTGCAAAAACACCGGAATTATGCGCCGAAATGATTCAAAATTCACCAAAGTTTCCAAGTTGGGTTATTTGTTGTGACCATTATCTATGTTTCCAATCATGACGAAAAGTCTCAGTGGTTAGAAATTTATACAAAAAAAAAAAAAAAAAAAACAAGGAAATTAATTTGGAATTCTGAGGTCAATTAGGAAATTTTTGATTGGTTACTTCTTTGGGCCAAATTTTTAATACATAATAAACTAAAAGAGGAAACCTAGTTGAATGTTGTTTGTAGCCAACAAAACTTATCAGACTTCCCATTTGTTGAAATAAACAGGAACACAGCCAAACACAGCCCAGCATACTCTCCATTGAAACAAATTACTTTTATTATTATTTCCTTTTTGTGTTGTCATTTATTTTGACAGTTCAACTGTCAAAGTTGGTGGTGGCGGTGCTTAAAAACAGATACATGGACAAACACCCACACAGGCAACATCTCACATTCTCTGAACAAAATATTGTTCAAGTCAAAGAACAAAAGGACAAAAGAAATTACAAAATGTTTTCCGTTTCCAATTTTGTGTTTTTCGGTTTTTCGGTTTTTTGGTTTCTCTGACAAAACCACGAAGAATCAAAATATTAAAGTAACCAAAAATCTGCCTTTGACATTTCGGTTTAGATTAAGATGCAATCATGTTTAAAAGAGTTGGATCTTGATTCGAGATCCAATTTCAATTTGAATTTGAGTTTTCGTGAAATGTAAAATGAAATGAAATCCTTGAATGACTTGATATTTATTGTTTCGCAGAACAAGTTTTTATTTTATTTCTTTTGGTTTAGATGGTTTTCCAAAGTGTTTGGAAATATTTAAAACTATGCTGGTAAAAGTTCTTCATTTCTACAATAGTAATTTGCCTTAAAAACTATTCAAGTAATTCGATTTTTGAAAAGAAATTTATTCTGCGCAACATTTGTTGTTGGTGGTTGCGTGGTTGCTTATTTCGTTGATGACTACCGAATGCAAATTTTGGTCAAAAATTAAAACAAAAATAAGAAATATAAATACAAAAGAAAGTGACTGACACACACACACACACACACACACACACACTCACAGATTGAGAGAAAGAGAGTGACAAAATGGAAGAAAGATTGTGGGAAGGAAAAAGGAAATTATAGAAACTATAAAACTTTGTCTGCAGTCTCCTACAAAGTTTTTGGCAAAATGCAAGAAGTTTTTTCTACTGCCACCAATTGACAAAACTAAAACCACTTGATTATACTCAACCATATACTGGTGGTTGGTCTTGAAGTGTTGTACATACTTGTACATATTTCTATTATTGCTAATGTCAGTTTTCTTATGCCAAGAAACCGACGTGACCAAAGAATCAAGTCATCAGTGAGCTCAGCTTTTTACATAGACTCACTTCACCTTACACACTTCTACTTGGTTGACAACCCGTCATCATTATCATCTTCATCATCTTCATCATCATCATCATCATCTACATTGATTTTATTATTGTTTTTACTATTGCTTTAAGAACATAATTTTACAACTTTAATTTTTGAATTAATTTTGTTTAATTAAGATCCATGTATGTGACAATCAAAAGAGATAGGAGAAAAAAAAGTGATGAAATCCCATACCACATCTATTGTGATTATCCTCTGTCTCTCAGTTTATACTTTTTGGGCACCTATACATTTTTCAGATACTTAAAATACAAATTGGAAATGGAGAAATTTCCATTCATTAAAATGTAAAATACAAGGTGTGTGTCAAAAGTTTCCGAACTTTTCAAAAAGAAAAAAAAACTACAAAATAGTTTGGAATGAAACTTT
>JBANCV010000174.1:41165-67493 GCA_037040105.1 Amiota albilabris | reverse complement strand
TGATAGAAAGCGAATCGAGTATTAAATTGTTTTTACTTTAGCTATGTTTTCTTTTGAACATCCTTCAAGTATTATTTGAAACTATAATTTTTTCCATCATCTATTTATTATAAAATTTGTAAATCTTATTTTCAATAGATATACAATTGACAGAAAGCAAATCGAGTATTAAATTGTTGACAGTTTAGCTATGTTTTCATTGAAACAATACTGTTTGGACTTATAAATTTTTCAATTTTTCTTTCATTTTATTTTCCAGTTTCTATCACATTAAAGTTTCAATGCCCTGCGATCGTTGTGCAAAACCAAAGCGCAATGACGGTATATTAAAAATCATAATACAGTGCGGAAAACACCAATAGTGTGGGAACAACAAATAGTGTCAAACATCGTATTATTTATTATAGAGATTGTTTTTTTTTTTGTGCAATATTTTGTAGAAAATTTTTTTAGTTCCCTCCTATTGTTGTTCTAAATCAAGACGCAATTGCTAAATTCTCTATGGACTTCTTTTGGGATTGCTAAAGCTTGCATCAAGTGAATGTTCTATTCAGTGCCATTCCCAGGTACCGTTATTTATGCAATAGACTCTAATGGAATATTCTCATTGAACATATGAACATATTGATGACCACCAAAAAATGTAGGTCAACTGGAGTCTGAGAGAGATGAACTTGCTTTCAATGACAAATACTTTTATTATTGTATTGCATATTTGAATAAATAAAGATTAAATTAACATAATTCTTTATTTCTGTTAATGCATTGCATTGTACATTTAACACAGCTAAAAACCTAATAAACTTGTCAGTCTACAAATTTTTCTTTCTCTTGAATTCTTGACATAAAAACTCTTTTCGTTTTTAGGTGTGTGTGCCACAACATATTTCTCTAACTCAAGTTACTGACTAAGTTAAGTTGAATTGAGTTTAGTTCAACACCTTCAAAAATTCCAAAACAAAAAATAAATAAATAAAATGAAAACAATGAAAACGATTGAGTTTTAACTGTAACGGTTCTCTATACTATATAGTACATACATATATTGTAAATTATAGTTTGGCGTGGTAGGCATCGATTCCATTCCATTCAATTTATTATAGTTCAGTTCAGTTCAGTTCAGTTCAATTTGATTGCTTAAGTTTGATGCAGTTTGGTTTAGTGCGATACGTTTTTGTTTTGAACCATGCATTGAATCAATTATGCATTGCCTAATAAAGTATAAACCAAAGCACCAAAAAAAAAAAAAAAAAAAAAAAAAAAAACAATATCAAAATATTATTCCAAAATTTAGTTCCAGCAAAATATACCTTACCCTCCCCCTACTACTGAGTATATTGTATGGTGTGCTTGGTAAGTAAGACTGAAAAGTTTCATTCATTTATCTGTATATCATAAGCCATTGGTACACATACGATTAATCCAAATGTGAGATATGGTAAAATATTAAATGTCATTGAAATTTGTAAATAATGAGTTTTAAAAAGACATTAAAGTGCAGAAAAACTCCGCTTTAAAATGGTTTTTCCTTTGTTTTATTTCGATCGGAACTATCACTTGCAGTGATAGAGGGTTTGAACTCTACTAGTTGGATCATATTAGCATACAACAATAATAAAATTGTGTATCTAATATCGGGTGATTATTTTCATAAACACATTTACACAAAATTTATTTACTTTGTGGGTTTTTTTTCCTATGAGTAAACTACCACATCCAGTAATAGGACTTGAGAACTCTAAATGGAGCACATTAGCTTTAGAATATAGATATACGAATTTATTTATGCCTAATGTAATCCCATATAAATTTATGTATACAAAAGCATCGTTTCCAAAATGTATTTGCTTTGTTTTCCTAAGGTAACTTCATATTTCTTCTAGTAATTAACGAACTTTACTATTTGAATCATATAAACATCGTAGCGGCACTACTTTTCCCATGTACTAATTGTATCATATAAACATTGTAAGGGAAGTACTTCTTCTAGCAATGAAGAAACACTGCTTATTGAATCATATTAGCATGGTAAGGGAATTACCTCTTCTAGTATTGAAGGTTTCCAACCTCTTTTATTGAAATCATATTGTGTAAGCATCGTTAGGAAACTACCTCTTCTAGTATTGAAAGAATTCTACTAGAATTGAATCTTATACTTATAGTAACGTAAGGGAGTTACTT
Source organism: Amiota albilabris (assembly GCA_037040105.1). NCBI lineage: Eukaryota > Metazoa > Arthropoda > Insecta > Diptera > Drosophilidae > Amiota > Amiota albilabris. Next base: position 65,312 of record JBANCV010000174.1, on the reverse strand, counting down.
CTACAAGAAATGAAGGTACTCTACATATTGGCATAATATCGATTGATACTAGTGTGAAGTAGTAGTGTATTAAAAGTATGTTAACTTTAATAGATAAAACAAATGGAGTTAAACTCTAAACTTAACAAAAAGTAAGAAGTGATTTGCTTTGTACTTAACATAAATTTATAAATTTGATGCATAGATACATAGATACATTTATATGTATATTGTACATAGTGCATGTCTATGCCGATATATGACATCTATGTATGTATGTATCTGTATACATATGTTGGTATTGTTGTAAATCTCTAACTGTACTGGTGTTTAGTTGGCTCCAACAGAAAATCTTTAATGAAAAAATATACTCGTATGTATGTTACACACATACTGGGTATATTCACAAAAAAAAAAAAATCTTAAAGGCTCCAGCATTCAGCATCCAGCATCAAATGTTATAGTTGCTCATTGTCGGGGTTTATAGTGGCGCGGAAGGCAGACAGCCACACCTAATTTTCTTGTTGTTATTGCTATACAGCATTGCGTTCGCGCAACGGCACACAAAAAGGAAAGTTTCTATTTTGCTGCATGCGAAAAACTAATGCTAAAATATACATCATACATATGTACATAGATACAGTCGAAACAGAGATACACATATAGATACATATATACATACATATATTGTAGTATTTATCGACATACATGTATGTTTGTATGTGCATAGCCTCGTATATAGTAGATCAATCTGAACTCAAACACTAAATAACAGCGTCGTCGTTGTTGTCGTTGTCTTGGGTCGTTTCCACTGTCGGACTAAGCTAATCGGAGCCCGGGGGCGGCAAAACTAAATGAGGTCTCCGCTAAGCATACATTGAAATTAATAAATTTTGAAATAAAAGAAATATGACATCATATAATGAAAGAATCCATTTTTTTGTTTAAAATTTAATTCAGGCTTCGAAGATCTCATCTTAAGACATGCAATTCACAAATGAGAACATAGAACATCACTTCATGGTCTGAAAACAAAATTGTGTTCTGGAATTTAAATTTCTGTTATTAATTGACTTCTAATATTTAAATATGTATATTTTATCTTATAAATATCTACCCTACCTTGGAGTAGAGAAGTGAAATGGCAACCCCATTAGATACATTTCGAGTTCTTTTATAATTTTCCATGGTGACTGCATGCGCAATCAACTGAGATTTCTAAGCCTTACATTATTATTGTAACAAATACCTATGGTCCTACTTATTAGAATTAGGATAAAAAAGTCTCTAATAATTTTATTTTTTATGTCTAATGTCCTGCTAATATGGATTCTACTTTTATGAAGGAGTAATAGAGTGAGTTCCCAAAGAGGGAATGAATTCTAGATGACAAGAAAACATTTTCATTTTCTTTAGGATTTCGATTTGAGGGGCCCTATATACAAAAGACCCTCCGCTCCACCCTTAGTCCGCCAGTGATTGTTTCAACAACGAAATTCTACTACAATATACGTACGTATAAACGACAACGACTTGTGTCTTGACTTAGCTTCATTCAATTTAGTTTTTGTATATTTTCAGTTGAACTGAACTGATCTGCACTAAAATTGAACTGAACTGAGCTCCACACACAACTCAGATCAGCACAGCCCCAGCTCAGCTCAACTCAGTTAAGTTCAGTTTAGATCTACTCTACTCTGTTCGGTCCAGTTCACTATAGTTTAGTTTAATTCAGTTCAATTGAGCTCTGCTCAGCCCAGTTGAGTTGAGTTGAGTTCAACTCAAGCATCTATCTATATGGTTGCTCCACCTTTGTCGCTCTACTTTGTATCTAGTATTGCTGACTTGGTTACTGGTTGGTGCGGAGTTAAAATGTGGTTTGTCCTTGGAGTCAGTTGCGGAAAAACAAAAAATAAAAACATTATCTCTGTATACTATATACAATACGATACATAAAAGTATCTATGTACATATCTACAATATGTAGTAGGTATGTTGGTTGGTTGGTTGGTTGCTTGATTATAATTGTGCCGTTATGTTTTATTGAGTTTGTCCAACTATTGTATATGTCTATCTATTACTATATGGCTATGATTCTATATGTCTGTCCAAAGTCGTCGGCCCATTCATTTATTCACTCTCATTTGACTGTCTCTAATCTTTGTTTTGTCTGTTTGTCTGTCCTTCTGTCCGCCTATCTATCTATATCTATTTGTCTGTCTATATGTTTTTCATTTTGTATATTTTTTTGTGACTTCCGCCTGCGCACTTTGCGTTGAGTTTTTCGTGTCAAGTCTATAACAATAACAGTTTGCAATAATAATAATAATAACTACAACAACAGCAATAACACTTAAGAGTTAAAGAAAAAATCATTTGAAGAACTTTACCAACCAACTTACATTAGTTTAAAAATAATAAAATATCATAAAATTGTATGAAAAAGAGTTCTGCAAGAACTTTATACTCGTATCATGTATAAGAATATTTAGCATATACATTTGTGCCTAGAGTCTTTATGATAATGTAGACTAGGCTTATTAAGAAACTTATATTGTCCATTAATGAATTGAAATAATGTGCATGTTCTAGTTATATTTATTACTAAAAAGTTTTACAAAACTAGATTAGTAAAATCTGCCACAACATAATGAAAAGATAAACTTATATGTCTCAAAAGTACAATATTTTATATAGAAAATCTTCCAAGATTGCACAAAGAGGGTGCCATGATTTCCAAAGCTTAAAGTTTCTGAAGAACTCCTTAAACAAGGATTCCAGAACTTGAAACTCTCAAACAAAGGTAGTACATACTAATTAGTTATTCCAAGTAAACTTATAGCTTATAAGAGAATTTGTTTATCCAAATGTGATGATTACCCGATAGTTGTCCAGTATGGACTAAAGTTTACAGTTAAAACTAAATCATTCATAATAGTCTCTTAGTTGTTTTGAAACCTCAAAAAAGTTGTCAGCTTATAAGTAAATCAAATTAAAACGCGTTGAATGAAACATTCTCCACGAAGAGACCCAATTTTTGATCACCTCTTCATATGATGTGAAGTGCTGCTCCGACAAGCTCTGTGCCATCGATCGGAACAAGTGATAATAAGATATGACAAAGTCTGGTGTATATGGCGCTTAAGGTACGTGTTCCCAATTGAGTGTTAACAAGTAGCTTTTGACCGGCGCCACATCATATAAACGAGTATTACTATTCAAGAAAATAATTTTGTCGTATCTGGAGTAGTAATGGGCGCATATTTCCTTGATTGGTCTTCTCGTTTTGTTCGGTTTGAACAACTCACAATACATGTAATCAAGCTGATCCCACCAAATACACTACATGAGTTTTTTTTTTTCATAAATATTCGGCATGAACACATTTTCCGCATTCACAAAAAACCCTTTAATTTATGCCTAGCAAGCAACCTATCACATGTAAAAAATTTACGTTCAATGTGTCCCAGATTCAGTTCATATAAGACACAATTTCTTTGCTTTTGCAACGATTTTAATCAATTGCTGGGTCACTTCTAATGTAAGCACAAATTCTTCTTGCATTTGGCACAATAATGATTCAAAATCCGAGTCTGTGTACACTTTCGGCCTTCCTCTACGTTGTTTGTCTATGACGTAAAACTTAGCATTCTTTAACTTTTGAAAGCACTCACGACAACTTCTTTTACTTAAATCAGCCTCATCACAAGCATAAACAAAAATCGATAATACTTCAAGCCTATGATTTTGTCAGATGTCCAACCATCTGAAAATCTCAAGCACAACTTATTAGTTGTGATTTCTTTTAGCAAACGGGGAAAACTAATGCAATCGTGTGATCACTAGAAAAGCTTAACATTTGGCAAGATCAAGAAAAAGATCTTGATTTCAACAAATAATTGCATAGTATCATCATAGCAAATGGATGACTAAAGCAATCAGCCTTCTTCATAAGCAGCATGAAAAAAGAATCCCAAGATGATATAATTCTCGGAAAAATCTGTTTTCCTAAAAACCTTAGCCTGAGCCTTTTAAGAACCACAAAAAACATCCTCATATGCATTAGATTACAACAATTCAGTGTACTATTTTGAACTCTTATTTGGATTCAGATCTACCGACCTTTCGTCACACCATTTATCCATTGTATGTAAAATTACGTCGTCCATAGCTACTTTCAATAAACAAACTTTACTCTACTCAAAAGCAATTTGGAAGTTATTCAGGTGTATCCTTAACCAAAAGCATCCGTTGCATACCAACTACAATATAAATAATAATACTCTATCTCCACATAATGAAGTTGACTCCATTATTGACTTCATTACAACTAATGTATCTGGAGCATTTGACCAAGCAGTAACTAAATCTAATGTCATTCGACCATTTAACTCCAAATTTCATGAAAATATTATTGAGCTTATCAAAATAAGAAATATTGCGCGAAGAGATTGGATGAGATCTAGGCAACCAATTGTCAAAGCCAGATTAGATTTTCTCAACCGTCAAATTAAAATGCTAATGTTTGAATTTAATAACTCTACATGAAATATTTAACTATCCTGTTTAGACTCAAACTAAAAACCATTTTGGAATGTTTTCAAAATAATTAAGAATAAAAAACAATCCTTTCCTAGCTTCTGTTACAATAATAAGGTTTACAGAACTAGAGTATAGAAAGCTAATATCTTGAGTGAAATATTCGAGAAGAAGTATCACCTCACCGATTCACTTTCAGATCCAACCACTCACTGGTTAATGATGTATTCTCAAGTGACGAAACTATCACTCTTACGGATGTTCATAAAGTGGTTCGTGTTCTAGCAAATATCAACCTGAAACATCTCCCCAAATGAGCCCTAAAGTTATTAGCGATAGTGTTTAATAAATGCATGAACATCGGCTACTTTCCACGCAGCTGGAAATTAGCAAATAAAGCTGCAATTGCAAGAATAGGTAAATCTGCTGACTATCCAGAAAGTTACCGCCCTATCAGTCTTATGAGAGCATTCTCCAAAATATTTGAATGAATAATTAAATTAAGGTTGAATTCTCACACTGAATAAAAACAATATTCTTCCGTCTTCACAGTACGGTTCTTGGCCCAATTTTAGCTGTATTCATTCGATAAGAATCTTTATAAATTTTTCAAAAACTAGTTAAATTCCAAGAAATCAGTGGTCATGGTGACATTAAACATTCAGGCTGCTTTTGACACTGTATGGCAAAAGGGCCTCATCCATAAGCTACTACTCACCGATGTCTCCTTGTATCTAGTCAAAATGATACATAGTTTTCTATCCGACAGATATTTCTGGGTTATTATGGACGGTGTGAAGTCTGATAAAAAAAACTTATCACAGCAGGCGCTCCTCAGGGTTCTGTGTTAGGTCCCACGCTCCATAATTTGTACACCTATGGCATACCAACGCTTAATCATTGTCAAGTTTTAATTTTTGCTGACGACACTGCTCTCCAATGCTCTTGCAATAGCTATAGTGAAATTCAACATTCTCTTACAGAGGCTTCTAACAACTTTCATATGTGGAAAATTAAGTTTAATTCTAATGAAACAAATGCTATATGTTTCACCCGGAAGCGTATGTTGTGTCACTTGCCAAACACTAACCTACTACTTAGCTGCAAATCAATAAAATGGGAGAACTCCATAAAATATCTCGGTTTCCATATAGACAACAAAACTTCTTTACCCCCCTTATTTTTAGGAAAATCAAAACTCTCAATAAAACAATAAATTAATAATTGTAAAATCGATATTTTTGCCAATCATGCTAGGTTTGGTATGATTGTGCTACCTGTCACCATAAGAAACTTCCAACATCACAAAATAAACTTTTAAATTTGCTGTTTTGATCTTCCTTTCTACTACTCCACCTCTTTTCTTCATGCAAATGCAGATGAAAAAATCTGTCTGGCTAATACAAATTTTAATTAAAGGAATCAAATATTACACTCTCCTAGTTTTGATTAATACTTAACAGGCTAATTCGCAAATTATCTTTATTAAGTATTGATCCTTAGTTTTAAATTAGTTCCAGTGTTTCACTTAAGTTTTTAAAATAAGGTTTGTGCATCCCCTAGTTTCCTTAAAACTATTAGAATGTCAAATGTTTAAAACAAATGTATTTATTATATTATTGATTAATAAATCTATTTAGTTCTTAATGTAACTAAACTCTAAAATAAGCTGCAGTACAAATAATATGAGTCAAATAAAATTAAAAAAAAAATAAATTAACCATAACTTACTACCAAAACGGAGTGGTGAAGGCTTATCGTACTGTAATGCGTAGTCGCTAGTTTGGACACCAGTTCACTTCTACCTAATAAATGATCGTTGTGATGCCACAAACACAGTGCGTTCTATTCTATAGAGATCTGTGAAGAAAAGAAAAACCAGCAGACATGTGAAATATTCGAAGAAGTTTTAACTGAAAATGGAAAATGAAAGAAAGGCAATCAAATATTGATTAGTTAAAAGGACATTTAAGTAAATGCGTGGATCAACAACAATATCAATTAGACCAAGAATAACAATTCAAAATGAAGAAACCAAAAAAAAAACGAACTAATTGATTTTTTTTGATCTTAATTTGATTTAATTTTATGCAGTTTTTCTATTTGTTTTTTTTTTTTTTTTTTTTTTTATTTATCGAATTATGGCAACCAATAATTCTTTTGGACCACAATTCACTTTCCACATTTGGGTGTCAAAAACTGGATGGAAAATCGTATTAGATAAAATGTTCGTTAGTTCGTTGGTCTATGAGAATTTGTTAAAATTTATTATATGACAGCGAATGTTGCAAGGTCAGAAAAATATTGTACAAATATTTTGAATGGATGGTGGAGGTGCAGACTCAATAGTCAATAGTCAAAAGTTTTAGTCGCCCTCTGCGCCATAATGTGCTGTTCGTAACCGAAAACCATGAATACGTTCATATTTTCAACTTCAATAGTACAATAACATACTATGTACTATGTATGTACTACCTTAAAAACCATTAAATATTTTTGCATAAAAAATATTTATGTATTTCATTACAAAAAAGGGAAAAATCTTTGGGTTCATGTGTATGTGAGTTTGTGTGTTTCAATCGGCAATTTATTGTATTTTTTGTTGGTTGGTTAAAATCTAATTGGATTAACAACGCTCAGTGTAAAGACTACAATATGCAATATACTATATGTACATATATGTATTTATGTAAGTGTTGCATGTATGTATATAAAATAAAAGTCATGAATTTGGCTTAAAGCGATGACTAATCAAGCCAAATATTGCGACGTCGGCGGACAGTGAATGTGGCAGACAAAATAACCAAAACCACACAATCCCATCTGAAACCATAGGCGCCTTTTCATAGCAGGAGGTGATGAAACACACACCGAACTCTTCAAAAAAAAAAAAAAAAAACTATTTGATCATTAACAGATCGGAAACCTCGAAAGTGCAAATTGTATTACGAATATTTACAAATGTGAATTGTACAAGCCATCTTAAGTTATACACAAGTAGCAGATGCGAAGATGTATTTTCAATTGGTAAATTTTTACACATACACCATAAAGGGGGATCCACTTTATTGGAATGCCCACTGGCAGTGACCTGACAATGATCAGTAAGTGTAAAGACCCTGAAATTCACTTGCGAAATGAAAGTCAAATCGACTCGGGTTAATCCGTCTTTACATACTCAATATAGTATATTATATACTTACATAGATGTTTAGCTTGCTTTACCATTATAAATAGAATAATAAAATATGATATGTAAAGCATATTGTATTAGTTCATATTTATACTATCCTAATCCTGTGTTCGAGATCAAGGCAGAAATATTCCTTTTTCTTACAATCCAAAAATATTATATTGTTAATTTTAAGCTTTAATTTAATTCAAAGTTAGTAGGAAACAAACTGGATAGCTAATTGTTGATTTACAGTATTTTCAATTAATATACATACATACATACATGATTATGGGATCCTAAGCTACCAGTAGAGTTTCCCATGCCGTTAAGGTTCAAGGTAAACAGTCCAAGCTAAACATCATAATGAACCCTTAAATTTCTATGCTTTCAACTTGAACCATTACATATTTTCTATAGATTTAGAGATCCTGGAATTCTGTTTTGTCCAGGGTCCCCCCCTTTAAGCGAAAAGACGCCACTGTATGCAAAACTAAGTTAAAATCGCTGCGGTGAAGGTGTGGCAAACCAAGAAATCTTGGCTGCAACTTGAATTTCGAATTTGACTTTGATTTGTGGCGCTAAAATGCAACAAAAACAAACAAAATTAATACATAAAAAAATTTAAACAACAAAATACAAAACAAAAAAATTAGAAACCAAAATTAGAAGTCTAAGAAGTGATGCCAGAAGAAGAATGAAGAGGTGAAGGCAGATAAAACCCAATTGAAAGGCAAAAGGCGTTGACAGAAAAATATACAAAATAAAAATAAAAGAGAAATAAATAAATTGCAATGAAATGAAAATCGAAATTTTAGATCAAACCAAGTGCCGGATTAAAGAGAATGCAAGAAAAGGGTAATGGAGGAATTAAGAGAGTGAAGTGATATGGGAGGAGGCATTAAAGGGCGACGGAGAGATTGAGAGTGGGAAAGTTAATAAAACAATTGAAATAATGAAAAGTAACATTCGCACTTTCAATGAGAAATTTTTTTTTTTTTTTGTAACAAAATTTCCATTGAATTCCCAATGTTGGGAACAACCATAATAATCCATCCTCAAGCGACAACGTCGACAACAGTGAGTAAAGTGAGTAGTGACAATGGCAATGTCATATGATACTTAGTAATGAGGGAAGAAAGGTCACATGAAAAGCCGTGAATATCAAAAACAATTTCACCTAACATCTGTGAGTGCTACGGGTAAACAACAACGAACAACAATAACATAGACAATAATAATAATAAAAACAACAAAAAGCGGAAAATTTATGTCAAAATTTGAATTAATGAGCGAAATGCGAAAAAGCACCCATAGACAAACTACTTCACATTCACGAGTATATGTATTATACATATACGTACATATTATATATAAAATATTAGACATAGATACTCTCACTCATACCAGATACTCTCACTACATTTTACAATAAATCAATTTATTGTATTTATGTTTCATTAAAAAATAGAGCTTACCATTACCATGCATTAGAGATTTAGCAAGGTATGAAAGAAGGGCTCAGAAAATGGATAGTTCAAAGTTTTGCCAAGCTATGGACCAATTTCAAGGGACCAAGAGACAACAATCAATCAACATAAAAAAATTGGGAATCTTCTCACACAAATAGAAGTAGGAAAAGTGTATAAGAACTGTGATCTGTAACTTACTCTCTGATCTCCAGAATAGTAGTGATTCTCTGGGACCCCAGCTGAACGCTTTGGATAGTGAACTTTCTTTAAATGCAAAGGTTAGCTGTGTATAAGTAACATTTACAAATAAGTTGTCCTAGACAATCAGGAAGGCCTGTAATGCCTTTATAATGAAAAGCCACTATGCCGACTACTAGAAACATCAAGCCCAATAACACCCTTCTGCAGCGACTGACACAGAATACACAACTGTGCACAAAGAATTTGTTTTTTTCAATTTTTATTCAGTGATCTATGTGGTAAAAACAACTTAACCTAAAGATTGTGTATGAACAACAGGTGTGCAAAGTAGTTAGTCTAATAATAGGCTATTTACATCAATTCATTATCAAGATAAGATAAAACCAGAAAGAAGGGTATCTTCGGCTATGCCGAAGATGTAATACTCTTCTTGAATATGAATTAGAAAGTTATTGTGACCAAATTTCAACAAAAAAGTTTTTCTAATAAGAACATGAATTTGAGTAGGGGACTTGTATGGGATGTACCCATCCCGAAATTTTAGTGGTCTTCAAGTTTTTTAATTTTAGTTCGATAGCACAAAAAACAAAACAAAAAAATTCTAATGACCTCCTAGTGGTCCGTTTCGGCTGATTCCGACAAATGTGCTGCGTATGGTAAAAAGAAAACATCGTGCAATTTTAGCTCTCTAGCTCAAAAAGGAACTAGTTTGCATACAGACAGACAGACGGACATGGCTAGATCAAGTCGTCTTGTCGTTCTAATCAAGTATATAAATATTTTATGGGGTCTATGATGTCTCCTTCTTTGCATTACAAAGTTCATGACAAACTTATAATGATATATACAATAATATACGTGAAGTATATAAACAACTTAGATTATTTTAGTTTTTTAAAACTTATGATGATTACTTTTAAGTCTTCTCCGTCTTACACCGAATAGTAGTTTTCAGCCAATTAGTTCGGATGAACCGATAATCTGCTTCTATATGCCATTGATGCTTCTATGGGCCTGTATAAGGCCACCTATTTTTTGTATGCCCAAATATTTTTCTATGTCACTGGTCCACATATTTGTTGCGGCTCCAAAATGGCACAGGTACTGGTATCTTTTTAGAGGAGGTAACAGCTCAACTGTCTTACCGTCTACCAAACTCGTGCAGTGATTTTCAGGCTGTGATCTTTTGTGGCAGCAAGGTTAATTAACACTATGGGTGAGACCTCTAGAAATATATCAATATATGTTGATAGCCAATTTGCTATTAAAGCTCTATTTAAGATGGCGGATGAGTGTGCTAGAAGGCGATCGACACTACCTATCTGTAGCAGTTGCTGATATTCACAGACCTTTACAAGACATCCTTTTAGGGCTGGAACTGAATTCAAATGAGCTAAGTAGCTGCCATAAAATTGGAAAATTAACCTGGCTGCATTGTCGCTGGCCTTGCTACCAACCGAATTGACGTGAGTCCTTATGGCGCAATGCACAATGGTTGGATGTTCTATTGATTTCTGTCGCAGCTGTGAATGGGAGGAAGAATCGAAGACTATTCAACATCTCCTATGTAACTGCCCTGATCTTATTGGTAGACGAAACCGTCTTCTCGGGAATCCGTTCTCTGACGATTTGGACATTTGTGTTCTTCCTGTTGGTTTTAGAGACCACTGAGATAAACTAGGAATACTATTGTATTACCATATCTTTTATCCTCTCCCTTTTTTGTTCCATTATCAGGCATCAAAAAGCTTCTGGATGAGCTCGCGTGCGGCCTTTGTTAACTTACCTAAGGAGAAAAAACGTGAATTTATCACTTGAATGTTTCTTAATTCTTATTTAAAGTTTAATATTCTAGATTTAAGTAGTTTGAATATTAGATTCTCTCTATATATCATTAATTATTGTTCAGTTCAGTTCAATTCAGCTCAGCTAGAGTATTGTGAGTGAGTGTCAGCGATTAGCAATGATCATGGGAACTTCAAAGTCAACTAAAGTAGTTATTTAGTTGAGTTGAGTTGAGCAGAGTTGAGTTGAGTTGAGTTGAGTTGAGTTGAGTTGATTTGAGTTGAGTTGATATGTGTTGGGTTGGGTTGGGTTGGGTTAATGCATACATGTATACTAAGTAATAAGTATATCAGAGATTCATAATATACAGAAGCCGCAAAGCAATGACTTTTCACTTTCGGGGAAAAAACTCAGAAGACGGAGAAACACAGACAGAGAGATGAATAAAGACACTTTAGAGATTAAGTGTTCAAAAGCTGTTGCTGTTGTTGTTGTTGTTGTTGTTGTTTAAGTCTGGTAACGAATTGCGGTTCATAGAACGTATACACATCTCAGACAATTCAAGTTGTTTGTTAGTCTGAAAGTCATCATAGCATCACCATCGCCATTGCCATCAGCATCAGCATCAGTTTTCAGAGTCACCTCAAAGGAAATTGTGTTAAATAAAATAAAAAGAAATTCATTCATTCATTCATTCAATGGGCTCAACTTGCAAACCTCAATGTTCATCATAAATATTAATTTGCAACCGCAACTTGGTAGCGAGTGAAATTTTGTGTCATTTTTTTTTTCCATTTTTATACCATAATGATAACAACAACAACAGGGACAACAAAATCTAGAAAGCAAAAACTTCTTCTCTTCTTTTAATTCTCAACTGATTAGCATTTTGCAGTTGACGAGCGACAAAAATCTTAGTGCCGCTGGCAACTTAAAGTAGAAGAAAAAAGGTAATCATGAAATACATACAATTAGTATTGTAGTAAAGCAAAAAGAAAATTTAAAGAAAATAGTATAGTATGTAAATATAGAAATAGAAATAAAAATTAGGTGTGCTGCATTTGCAATTTTCCCATTGCGGTTGACTGCAATGATGATAATTTTCCGAAAGACACCAAACAGAGACATTGGCAATGAAAAGAGAAGCTACTGCTGCTGCTGCTGCTGACAATGAAAGTAGGCAAGTGAAATTTGAAGTTTTTGCAACACGAAACCATTGAAAAGTTTATTATAATAAATAAATAAATATCATATTTTATACCGAAATTCTTTAATTTTAAAGATCCACCATCCAACATTATAAGTAATATGTAAATATAAGCGATAATTAAATCAATTGTCAAAGCAAATGGTTTGCAATATTTTGCATTTGTTCAGTAGCAAACTCGATTTGATCCACCAGGAAGTTTGGATATTTTAAAGCATAGGAACATGAGCATGATCGTTTATAATGCTTCCTAGATTAATGAAATGGAATGCGAAAAAGGGGAAGATCTTATTAATCAAATCAACAGTGAAATTAAATTATACAAAAGATCTGCAACGAAACAATCCTCTTACAAACAAACACTCATACTACAGCTTAATACATACATGGTGTGTTCAAAAAGTAAGAAGAAATTTTATATTTCTCGGTCCACGTGTTGGTACACCTCTTCCTTACATATGTTGACATTATCAGCCATTAGTTTGGTTAGACATAAAGATGAAACGGGTTTTTTTATTTTTGGCGATTTGCTGCAATATAAAAAAATTGAACAATTAAAGTTTAATTTTTTAGATTGATAGAGTTTATTTTTTAACGTTGTGATCTCTGCTAATAATAATGAAACTTAAGTGGACGCTGATCAAACAAAATGTTAGGAACCACTGCTCTTTAAAAAGGAATTGGTATTATAATTTGGGGAGTGTTCTCTATTTTGTATGGCACTTTTGAGCTGTAATGTTTGTATAGGACTATAAATGTGAAGTTCGAAAAAATGCCTTTCTAATATTTAATGAACTTTTCAGCCATTGCCTAAGACACATAAATATGGCAATACGTGAATTTACACTGCCCGGATCATTCACAGAGAACCATAACCTCTCACAGGGTATGGTGGGTTGTTATACCCACACGGAATTTTTTGAGTGTATAATATTTATTATTATAAAGCATCAACAATGTTAATTTCAAGATCCTACGATTTCTGGATAGCATAGCTTCCATACAAAAAATATTTTCTAGGGGCTGCGTGAAAAGTATTACTCTTCGGCATAGTCTGTTTTTTTCATATAATTCGCTTCTCTTTTCTTTTTAATTTCACGTGACTTTATATTTCGGTGTGCTTATTTGAATATATGTACTTACTTAAGTTGTGAAATATTTGGACTACATGTGCTTTGAGAATATTTATGTATAAAATTCAAAAAATATGTCGTCAAGCAATTAAAAGATGAAGAGCTCCAAGAACATGTACAGAATGTTCTGCGTGAGTTTGATGAAGAGGAAGATGGTCAAGATTTTGATGGTGATTCAAGTGACGAATATGTTCAACGTGAGCATAAGTACTAGTAAGTAATGTTTCTGGAGTTACTGTGGTAAAATTCTAATGAATCATGAGGCATCGAATGCCGAACACGAATTTTTGCTTGAAGAAGATGATAATCGAGGCGATGTGTAGGAAGAAAGAGTTTTATGTGAAGGAGATTTTGAAACCAATTGTGATGCAGATGTGAATTCAACTCCAGCCATGTACCCGTACTCTGGTACATTGGTTTCTAAAGATAAATCGACCTGACTTATGAATCTGCCTAATGAAGTAGTTCGCGTGCGTACTCACAATATAATCTGTGAGTCCATCTCGTGCTACCAAAGGCTTGATAAAAACGATAAAGGCCAGAGGAGTGTAAAAAATTGGAATGAAGAAAACCCCACAGGAAAATAGAGAATTTGGAATGTGGAAACAACTATTGAATTAAGAGCATTTATTGGACTGTTAATTTTGACAGAAATAAACAAATTCAACGATGAGAATGTACCTAAATATCTTATGGAGTTCAGAACCATTGTGCTGTAAGGGCGAAAAACTTAAAACATTGCGCTGACCTTTAGCATTATATAATATTTTAACATGCTAGATATCAGCGCTTTTGCAGCTTTTGTCATATATTCCGAAAATAATATGCACAATCAGCAAACAGACGAAAGGCGAGTATTTCTAAAAAGTCTGGCAAAACAGCTTTTCATATCAGTAGTCAAAAATCCACGTGCTTTAGGATGCGCTCAAACACGTCTGGCTATCGAAATGGGTGCAACTTTTTATTTTTATTTATTTGCATCCTGTTCGTTTTCAATACTGTACAATAGAGTTAATTAAGTTTTGTAGTTAGGATGCGATATATCTTGGGGAAAATTTAAAAATACGAAAATGTTCTCTAAATTTTTGCAGAGTAATACATACATGCAAGCTTACAACAAGTGGGCACGTAAGTTTACAATGCCGGGCACATGAAGTTTAAGGATACCATATCATTAAACTAGTTTGGATCTTTATTTTACTGAATCACTATACGTATATTTCAAATCCAAATGTATTTGTCAATAAGCATTGATGCTAAAAAAAAAAAAGCTCACTTCACTTCTAAATAATTTCTATTCCTAGCTTGATGTTAACTTACTTGAAAAGCTAATTGCTACAAAACTATCAATTGATTAATGTGCTTTAATAAACCGATAATATCAATCTTATCGATAACACAATTGCCATTCACTTGTTTATACAATATATGATATTAAATTGTTAATAATATTTTTTCTCATTTTTCATCTGATCCCTAATTCTAATTTATAGAAAGTTTAAACGGCTGATGTGATTTATTTGTGATTATAATTAAAAATAAATAAAAACAGAGTCATATAAGAACAAATTATTGTAAATATTTCAGTTCTATTGGATTTATGTGTGTTGGTCAACTAGAACAACAACAACAACAAGAGAAACCAGTAAATTTTATTGGTATAAAGTCAGGAACAAGCGCTCATTTTTATCGTTGTTAATTTCTTGTGATTTGTGATTACTAAGTCATGGCTTCCAAACCGATTTATCATAGTGCCGAAGAGATTCGTAGTGTTTTAACTTGGGAAATTGTTATTGAAGCCGTTAAAGCTGCCCTTATTGCTGTTGGCCAAACAGAACCGAAAAAAGATGATGCCGAGGCATCCTATGTCAATCAGCCGCAACGTTCCATGACTCTGATCAATAACGAAGCCAACAAAATATTATTTACCATGCCTGGTTTTGTGGGTAACTATCAACTGGGCGCCAAGGAAGAGCAGGCAGTGTTAAGTGCTGGGCGCCACAATACACTTGCATGCAAGTTGGTAACATCCTTTAGATCGAATGAAAGGCAACAGCCACCGTTGCCAAATATTATGGCTAATATTTTACTATTTGATACTGAGACAGGACGCTTGTCAGCAATACTTGATGGCACTGATATAACAACTTGGCGTACCGCTGCCGCTTCTGTTGTGGCCACCAAATACTTGTATTTTCGCCGTTTTGGAGCAGATGCTGAAAAGGATCAAACCATTGATGTGGGCATTATTGGCTGTGGTGTTCAGGGTCTAATACACGCCATAGCCATGTGCTCCAATTTTAAGGTTGGCAGCTTTTATATATGGAATCGTACAATGGACAAAGCCACTAAAATGGCTCATCAGTTATGCGAATTGAAAAATGCTCCTAATACCTATATTTGTAGCATAGCCGCTGAAGCTGTCAGTAATGTTGATGTACTGTGCATAGCCACAAACTCCCCAACAGCACTAGTTTGTTCAGAGGATTTAAATACTGAAAATCGTCCATTGCATATTAATGGTGAGTCTCAGATTACGTTTACTTGTAGCTTGTCTATATTTGTCATGCTCTCATTGTTCCTTTCTATTCAGCTATTGGTGCCGGTCAAGTTCATTTTGGTGAGGTTGCCCAAGAGATCTATGATCAGGCAGATGTCTATGTCGATAGCATGGTAAGCGCTAAAAACGAATTGAAAGATCTGAAAGCGAATATTATTGGTGAAGTCGGAGAGGTTATAATGAAGGCTAAATATCCAGAAAAGAAGAGCCTTACAATCTTTCAATCAATGGGTAACTATTAGTTGTTTAATCACTTCAAACAGAAATCTTTTTTATCACATAATCCTTCATTTGATTTTACAGGAATTGCAGCCGAAGATTGTTGTGTTGCTCAGGCCGTACATAATGCCTTGATTGCTAGAGATCAAAAGACACAAAATAATATTTAAGTTACCATACATTCCTTGTGCATATAAATAATTCCAATAATCTAAGGATTATCTCCTCCTGCAATTAAGTATTTTTGTAAAATTAATTAGAAGCAATTTTATACTTATATATTTATACTCATACATGATTTTATAAGGAAGCATCTACGAGGATTTAAAGCCTCAGACTGAATACAAGTACAAATAATATAATAATGATAGTAAATATAAAACTATGTATTCAATATCTTTGGAGTGTTAAAAAAATAAATAAGTATTGGTTGATACAATCGGATTGCTCCTCTATAATGAAATCCCCTAGAGCGAAATGATTCACTGGTCAAATTGTCTTTTTGTTAGTTGAATTCGAACTTCCTTAAAGTAAAGTGATTGACCAATCCCAATGACTTATTTATAGATGAATCTTAATTCGCCCTGTAGTTAAGTGATTCACTGGACAAAACAGGACGATTTACTTTCTTAAAGTGGACTGATTGACCGATATCAATGTATATTTGTAATATGTATGTATTTAAAGTATGTGAATGAGAATGATTAGTAATGCAATGATCAGTCCGTCAATTCATCTATCTATAGTATGTCAGTTTACCACTGCAGTATTTATGAGTCTTTACTTCAATTCAAAGTAAATAAAGTTAATAGATTAATTTCAAGACGCATGAAACACACCTTTCTTCACGTCGATTAATTTTCAATTACCATAAATGTAGATATTCTTAGATCTGAATTACTAACAGCATAAGTTATTAATGATCTATAATTTATGTAATTTACCCATTGAATCCAGTTTAATTCGACCATCAAATGATATTGAAATGAAGTCATTGGAAAGATTTTATTTTGATCTAATATTAAATGCTGTAAGACGAAGATTGACTTCAGTTGGTGGATATTTTGGGTATCTTACATGATATATACGACGCAACTCGATGTAATCATGTAAAAACTTGTGGTGATTATGCAATCTAAATGAATTGGGTGATGAGCATATAACACAGTAATGCTAATAAAAGTGCCTTATATATTTTCTGGATTTATGTCAATTAGGTTTCTATATGAAGATGATACTTACCATATGCACTAAAAGGATGCTTTTTCTTCTTTTAGCATCTCATTGTGTATTATATAAACTACCTGATTTGAATAATCATAAAAGAAAATTGTCCATATACGCATAGAACTTCCTATGAATTCAATACTACCTACGTCTTCCCAGAATCGCCAGAATATGAAGCATTCAGCACTTTGATCATGCTGAACTTAAATGTGGTAGCAATTGTTCTTCTCATTATGAGAAATAACAGTCGAAGTTGAACATATTGAAAGAGTGCTCAATGCCTAAGCGGTGAGAGGCCGCGAGACTTGTCTATGGAACATGACTTCATTAATCTCTGTCTGATAATTGATGAATTTTCCTCCATCTACTTATGTCTATGCATTCGTGGTGTTCTTTCTGTTACTCAACATATGTATATCGGCTATCTCTCTTTATCTCGTGCTCTGAACGTGTTTCAGTGACTTGGAATGAGAAAGTGCGAGAGAGAAAGAGCAAAAGAAACCCATGTGTTATCATATTTTTTGTTTCATTAGATTTCGTGCATCATCATATTTGTTTGATTGTCAAGAAAACAAATTTCCTTTAAATAAAAACATTTTTAATTTTTGTAAATTTTTTTTTTCTTGAAATCATTTTGACATTTTTATTTTTTAAATTTTTTTTTTTTTGGTTTTTTTTTTCTTTTTTAATTTATTTTTTCATAATTTTTTTATTAGGTTTTTTTTTTTTGGTTTTTTTCTTCATTTATTTATTTTTTACTTTCTTTTCGTTTTTATTATTATTTTTTGTTTAGTAAATTTTTTAATTCTATTTTGTTGTTGTTTAGCATAACATTTATATGTTGTTGTTGTTGTTGTTGTTATAATTTATTTTTTATTTAGATTTTTACCAATGAAATTTTTCATAATTTTTTAGATTTTCATTATATTTTTTTGAATTTATTCTTATTAATTTTCTGAATTTGGTATTTAATTTTTTATTTTATTTATATAACTAATTTTTTTTTTAATTATTTGATATTTCACCTGACTCCCCTCTTCACCTTTCTTCTGCATTATTTATTTATGTTTTTCGTTTTTTTTAATTTTATATGTTAATAATAAATATTCAACAAATAATTTTCATACACATTATTTTTTTTTTCTTTTATTACTTTTAATATTTTTAAATTTTTTTTATATAAATATTCTTTTCTTTATTTATTAAGTTATATTCCTTTTAATACTTAAAACTTTATTTTATTTATTATTATTATTTATTATCATGTGGCATTTCTTTATTTCCTTTATAAAAAAAAATAAAATTAAATTATAAAAAAAAAACGAAATGAAGTAATTTAATTTTGATTTAACCAAAATTTATAAGAAAAAAGAATCACTTTGCTCACTCTGAGTTTCTTTTTACTAATAGACCATATATGACCCCATCACTAGACATGGACCCCACTCCTTATAAATTCTATTCTCAGTATCTTCATAGTATATTGATGACTTCATTGACGTGTCTTTGCCTATAATATCCTCTAGCCCAGGAACCTTCCTCTAATGATTAACTAGTTTATTTGTCTCTCCAATCTCTAGATATGGACTGCACTACTCAGTATTGAACTTATTGAACCACAAGTAAAGAATCTTGGCTTGGTCTTGGAATTTCCACCAAAAAAAGACTATTCCAGTGGCATATGTTTATAAGCCAAGTACTCCATACTCTTTAGAACCCTTAACATATGGATGAAAATAGTCAAGCTTTGTAATAGGTTATACTGCAATCATGACATAATAAATTTAAAAATATATTTCAAGAGTTGACTATATAGGAGAGGATTTTCCTCTATCAGTAAACAAATTGTTTTAGTATATGGAAATTGGTATATCCTTATACAAGGACAGTATCTGAAGTTGGACAATTCAGCCCTTCATGCCCCACGGAGAAGACACACAACAGAGAAAAAAAACAATAATCAGACAGACTTCTGATGCCATATAAATTATTATTTTTTATTAAAATATATGTATATTTCTCCCCGATTTTCGTCATGCCTTACAAGCCCATCGAATCTTAATCATACCATACAGTTAAGAAATGATCCAAGAATATTTGATGGGTCAAGTGATTCTTTGTCTTTACAATAAACAAAAAATAAAAATAATTTTAATATAAATAATAGATTTTTATTTAATTAATTTTTATAATACAAAATTAAGAAGATAATTAAATTATATTAGAACAAAAAAAAATTACTCTTAAAAAATTTAATCAAAATTAATTTAAATATTTCTTTAAAAAAAAATACTTTTCGTTCTCTCGCTCGCGCACTTTCTTTCTTTCTTTCTTTCAAATCTTCAAGTCTAACAGTAAAAAAAAACCCCTAAACGCACTTGCACACTCACACAACATGCATACATACACACACATACACGCACACACACACATGTACATACATATATGCATAAATTATAGTCTATATAGAAAAAGATAAATAAGGATATACTAGGTCTTTTTATATAAAAAACTTGGAAAAAACAAGATTCGAAAAATAAGACAAAAACTTTTTTTTCTCTTTCGCTGAACCCAATTTAATACAATGAACAAATACAATCCATTAACAAATACAAAATGATGGCCTTGCATAGAATGATGATGAAGATGATACCCAACTTTCTAGGATATACAATAGTACCATATTTACTTTTTATAAACAATCGAGATAAACTGTTTAGAGAAATAAGTAGATACATAAAATGAAGAAATTTTATAATTTCATTAATCTTCGCCTAACTTCTCTCTTGTGGGTCTCATATTAAGATATCTGAACATATGGTATAGGGGCTAACACTCTCTACCTTTCGATCTTTTTCTCTATTTTTCATAAAAATCTTTCATTTTATTGGTAAGAGTAATAGAACGTCTAACTTTGAGACAAGAATATTTTGTTAAGATTAGATTAATTAATTCAAAATTTCATTGCTTTGTAAATTTAAATGGAAGAATATTGCCACAGATTTCAATAGTAAAATCTAGTGGAGAAACCTTATTTCATAGGCAGACAGAATATGGAGCCCAGAATTTCAAAAACATAACCTTTCGTTTATAATGAACCTGTTTAAAACGTATTTTCGCTAAACTAATTTCAAAAGTATTTCTAATAAAACATGAAAGTTTACGAATCCGTTTAAAGAGAATTTCGTTTAAAACGAAATATTTTTCCCAGTCTCTTGAAGTTTGCTTTAAGCGAAAAGTGCTGTACATTCTACTTGTGTGATGACCATGGTTTGCCATATACATATCGAACCGTAACCACGAAAAGACGTAAGCGTCTAAAAGCAAGTTTTTCAGGAGAGCGGTTTTTCTAAATTGTTAATTTTTAATATAACCGTAATTATAGTGATTATCATTATAATATTTTACCAGACAATGGGTTAGTGTCTCTAGAACAAATTTGCATCAAAAAGTCAATTTCGAAAAAATGTCGCTTACTTGTTTTTCGCGGTTAGAGCGCAATACGAAGTATTCTTATATGAGTGCAGGGGCCAGATGAACCTTTAAATGAAATAGTCATTTAAGACAACATTCTATCAATTTTTATACCCCTTTCCTTTTTTTCTGTTTGTGTGATGCCATTTA
Source organism: Amiota albilabris (assembly GCA_037040105.1). Classification (NCBI taxonomy): domain Eukaryota; kingdom Metazoa; phylum Arthropoda; class Insecta; order Diptera; family Drosophilidae; genus Amiota; species Amiota albilabris. Next base: position 44,194 of record JBANCV010000174.1, on the reverse strand, counting down.
CAATATTTAAGAGAATTTTTTGTCTTATCTGTTTCTATCTAATGGAAAAAAATAGGAAACTTAAAAAAAAAAAATAAATAAATAAATACAAAAAATATAACCAAATGAAATTTTAATATTTAAAGGAAAGTAGTGTACTTTGCTTAATTTTTATTTAAACATTTTTTTCTTTGTTTTTTTTTTTTTTTGCGTTTTGTTTAATATAATTTTCAATTATTTATTTATTTATTTTGTATTTATTTATTTATATATATAATTTAATATTAATATTTACAATTTAATAATTTCTTTTCGTTTATTTTTCTCATTATTTCTCATGAAGACATGAATTGGTTTTTTTTTTTTGTTGTTTTTGTTATTCATTTTGTATTTTGTTTTTTTTTAATATATATTTCTGTTAAATTTTTAAATTTCACACGCTTTGCGATTATTTAATAAATGTATGTTTTTTTTTTTTTTTAAATATTTATTTTACGAGTAGTGGGTGATGATTATGGGTTCAGGGGAGGGGGAGGAGGAGGTTAGGGGAGTTTTCTTTTCGTTTCCGTAATATTTTAATAACTAAGTTTTTTTCTGTTTTTTTTTTTAAAATAAGTTTTCCTTTTATTTATGTTTTTTTTTTATTCTCACACTAAACTTAAAATTATGAAAAAAAATGATGTTTTTTTGTTTTCTTTTATTTATTTTGTTTTTAATTTTTTATTTCATATTTTTCTTTTCATTTGTTTTTTGTTTATTTAATTTAAAGTTTGTTTTTATATTTTTGTTTTTGTTTTTATAATTTAATTTAAACATTAAATAGCTTTGCTTATTTTTCTTCTTTTTTTTTATGTTTCGTTTTAATTAATTAATTCTTTATTTTGTTCATCAATTTGAACAATATAGTTCGTTTTTTTGTTTTATAATTTTTAATATATATTTTTTTAATGTTTTTTCTTTGCGTTTTTTGTATGGAATTTATTTATTTATTATTAACTGTATTTTTTAATTAGTTTTCTTTATACTTCCCCTTTGTTTCTCCTGCTGCTGCTGCTTCTTTACTTTTCTATAAATCAATCAATCGAATCTAATCTCTGGTCTATTCTATATTATGCTTTCCTTGTATGCTTCTATGTATCTTTCATTCATTCATAATTTTCTATGAATTTTTAATGCTCCTCCTCCTCCTGCTGCTTCTCTTCATCTTCGGATCAATCTGTTTGATGATCATTTTCACAGTTTCTTTTAGCATATTTCTAGCCTTGTTCTTCTGTTCCATTCCGATTGCTATGTCTCTCTTACTCTTCCTTCTGGCTCCTGCGTCTGTGTCTATTTGTTTCTATATGTTTTAATAAAAATTATGATGTTTCTTATTTTTGTTCTATTTATTTTTTTTATTTTTAATATATTTTTTTTTATTGTTATTATTTAATAATTTCCTTTTGTTTTCTTGGTTGTTTTGTTTGTAATCATTACAACAATTAATTTCGCATATATAATGCGTGTGTGTGTGTGTGTGTGTGTGTTTTAGTTTTAATTATTTTTTTTTATTTTCATTTATCTCATTTTATTTTATATTTTATATACTAAAAACTGCTTGATTTTTATTTTTTGCATTTAAATAGAATCAATCAATCAAAATCAATCAATTTGAATCGTTTTCTTTTTTTTGTTTATTTCTTTCCGATTTTTTTCTGTTTTTTTTTATTTGTATTTATTTTTAAATAGTATTTTTTTTTTATATAAATTTTTTATTTTATTATATAATAAATTTATTATTAATTTTATAATAATATATAATTTTAATTATGTATATATAATAATTTTTATATATATAATATTAAAGGAGTTGGTACAATTTTTTTTATTTATTTTAATTTTTTTCGTGATTTCTGTTTTTTTTTTCTTTCATTCTTTTTAATTATATAATTATTTAATTTTAATAATAATAATCATAATCATAATAATATAATAATTAGTAATAATATAATATAATATAATAATAAAAAAAAAAAAAAAAAAATTATATATCTATATATATATATATATAGATATATATATAGATATATATATAGAATAGAATAGGCAATTTTTGTTTTTTCGTTTTTTATCAATTTTTTTTTTTGTTTTAATATATAATTTTATTGTTTATTTTTTTTTTTTTCAATTCTGTATAATATATTTATATATAAATTTTGCATTCATTTCAGATTTTCGTGCTTCTTCTTATTATCTTTTTTTTTTTTTTGTTGTTAAATAATTTAATTTTAATTTATTTAAAATTTGATTTTTATTTTAGTTTGTTTTTTTTTTGTAATTTTTGTTGTTGTTGTTGAGAGTTTGATATACATTTTTGTATGTGTTTGTTGTATTTAAATTTGAATATAGTTTTTTGTATATTTTTTTTTATTTTGCTTTACAATTATTTGAATTCTATTTAAAATTTTATGAAAGAATTTGAAAAAAAAAAAAAAAAAAAAAAAAACATTTACATGACAATAATTTAATTTTTTTTTTTTTTAATTTAAAATATTTAAAATTGTTTAGAATCTCTAGAATTTCTTTAAAATATATATAATAAATTTGGATTTTCTGGGGACAAGAACAGAAATCATCAATACAACAATACATCATTTTTATACAAACAATCAAATCATTCATCAATTAATCACTCAATCAACGAACAACTTAATAAAAATCCTCATTCACAATCTGATCTTATTTCATATGTAATCGCATGTAATAATTTTTAAAAAAGAAAAAAGAAAAAGAGGAGCTGGAATTTTTTTTAATCGCATTGCAAATTGTTTGTTTAATTTTTAGTTTATTGTTATTATTTATAATTTTATATTGATATTTTTTTTTTTAATAAAAAAATGTTTTTTTCTTTTTCTTTCATCAATTTTTAAATTTTATTTTTAAAAATATTAAGAATTTATTTCATTCGTTTTTTTTTTTTTTTTTTTTTTTTTGAATATGAAATTTTTTTGGTTTTTCTTTTGATTTTCTTTTTTTTTTGTGGGGGGGGGGGGGGGGGGGGGGGGGGGGGG
>JBANCV010000174.1:0-40635 GCA_037040105.1 Amiota albilabris | reverse complement strand
TTTTTTTCTCCCTTCTCCTCTCCTCCTTATTTGTTCTGTTAGGTTTTGTGTTTTTTTTTTTTTTTTTTTTTTTTTTTTTTTTTTTTTTTTTTGAATTTATTACTTTTAACTTATTTCTATAAATTTTTACAATTCTTTTCATTCTAATCTCGCTTGCCTGTATTTTCTTTCCTCCTTAACCGATTGATGATGTTATTCGTTTATCACTATCGCGCTTTCCGTTTGCTGTTTCAATTTCGCTCGGTTTCAGGCTCACTCAATTAAAACTTTTTCATATTCTAAACTAATCTGGGGCATTTCATAACTCATTTATCATCAACATCAACATCATCAACTGATGTTCTAATCTATTCATCTCCTCCCTCCTTCTGTTTCATCTCATCTCATCTATCTATCCTCAACCCACTAACAAGTTCTTCTTCTTATGCGCTGCCGCTCCTTCTTATTTGTTTTTGTTTTTTTTTCTTTTTTTATACATATATTTTATTTATGTATTGATTATATTATTATTTTTAATTTATATTTATTTATTTATTTATATATATTATTATTATGATGTTTTGTTTTATGTTTTGTTTAACTTAAAAAAAAAAAAAAAAAAAAAAAAAAAAAAAACTCTTTTACAGCAGCAATTTTCTCATGTTTTTTCTCTCGAATGTTTACATTGTGTTACAAAATATCTTTTGTTACTTTTGTTTTGTTCCTCTTTTCTTTTCTCTCATATTCTATTGTATTGTATCGATATCGACTGTGTTTTTGTTTTGCTTTTTTGCTGTTTTATCACATTTAAATATTTTTTTTTCCTTTTTTAAATCTTAATATTTTTATGTATAATTTTTAATTTTAATAATCTAAATTTTGAGTGCATCATTCAACCACATCAATCATTCACATCATCCATCATCATGATCAATCAATCATCATCTCATGTATTTTCTTTTCATTTCTTGAATGGTTTCTTTTCCCATCATATAATTCATTTGTGGTTTAATTTATACAATTTCTTTATTTCGCAGCAGAACAAAGTTGCTCTTATTCCATTTGCTTTGCTTTGTTTTGCTTTGTTTTCTTTTCTTTTATTAAAACAAAACTGGCAATTCGAATGATGTTTTTTTTATGTTTTTATTTAGGCATCTCTTCTTCTACTTCCAATTATATTCTTGATAATCCAATCAGCAACACTGACAAGTTAAGCAGCAGTCAATCAATCAATCGATCATCAATTGATGTATAAGAAAAACTTTCTCAAATCTCAACAAAAAAATGAATTATGAATCATCATCATCAATCAAACAACAATGCAAATCAGTAATCAACAATCATAGTCACTCACACATCTTCATCTCTTGATTTATAAACAGCAATTGATTCTCATATTTCCTAAAAATATTATCCATTCTCAATGAATGATTATGTGATTATGATACATTCATCACACTTCATGCCATTTTCTTTCCTTTCCTTTCATTTCAGAGTTTTGTTGTATCACTTTTACATCTTTATTGGATGATACATCATAGTATGATTCACCGATTGCATTTTGCAAATTTAACAGGATCTTGTGATCTTCTATTCATCATCCATAACAAACAGGCAAACACAAGCGAACATATGAACACAACAGGACAGAGGCAGGCAGGCAGTGTATAATATATATATATATAGATTATCCGTCCTTAATGTGCATCGTCCATCATCATTTTTTTAAGTGTTGCCTTTTCTCAATGTCAATAATGAGTTTGATGTAGATGGTGGCGTGGAAATTATATCAATATCTTCCAATAATAATTGTTGTAACAACAAATGTTGTTGCTGTTGTTCCTGTTGTTGCTGCTGTTGCAGTAGCAGTTGTTGTTGGGACAATTGTTGCTGTTGTTGTTGTTGTTGTTCCTGTTGCTGCTGCTGTTGCAATAGCAGTTGTTGTTGGGTCAATTGTTGTTGTTGTTCTTGTTGCTGCTGCTGTTGCAGCAGCAATTGTTGTTGGGCCAATTGTTGTTGTTGTTGTTGTTGCTGTTGTTGTGACAATTGTTGTTGGACCAATTGTTGTTGTTGTTGTTGTGACAATTGTTGTTGTTGTTGTTGTTGTTGTTGTGACAATTGTTGTTGTTGTTGTTGTTGTTGAATTATACCATGTTGAAGATATCTTGTTGCTGTTGCATTGGTATTTGAAAGTTGCTGTTGCAGCAGCTGCTGCTGCTGTAGTTGTTGCTGCTGTTGTTGTTGCTGTTGCTGCTGCTGGTGATGAAGTTGCTGTTGTTGTTGCCAACGACGACACTTAAAGTGTGCCGTTGTTGTTGCTGTATTATTACTATTACTACTCCTCTGCCAAACATCGCTATAAGTCAAGCGTCTCCTCATTCCATGGCGTTTAGATTCATCTTCAACAACTTGATGATATACAGATTCATTGATTATTGATTCGGGAATTGTTATTTTTGTTGGTAATATTGTTGTTGCTACTGTTGTTGTTGCTGTTGGTGTTTTTGTGTTGTTTGCTGCTGCTGTTGTTGTTGTTTTAACTGCAAGAGGACTTGTACAATTACAGGCACGAGGACTGTTGCTATTTGTACAACTGCAACCTGGCGGCGGCAGGTGTGAATGGTCCTTGGCCGACTGATGTCTTGTGATTCCGGGACGTAGACCTGTTGTTGTTGTTGTTGTTATAGTCGATCCAGTACCCATTTCTATAATTGTAATTAGACTATTGTGGCTACTACCAAAACTGCAACTTGCAGCAGCAGCAGCAGAACCAGTTGCTGATGATCTAAGATTTTTCTTATGTTTTATCAATAATTTATGAACGTTATTGTTGTTGTTGCTGCTATTGTTGTTGTTGCTACTGCTGCTACTAATATTGATAATTGAATTCCTTTTCAGTTTATTCAACAAACTATTATTGATATTTATTGCTCTTGTCGATGCTATTGTTGTTGCTGATGCCGATGTACCTGTTATAGTTGATGTTACAGCTGTTGGAGATGTTGTTGTTGCTGTTGGATTATCCAAGAATTATGAATTGGAATTCCGTTTCGTTTGTAGCTAGGATGAACTGGATTGATTCAAATTGCCAAACATGCCAGCTGAAAATGATGTTTGGCCAGCAGAATTCGCTTGAGATGTTGATGATTGTTGCGCCTGTTGTTGTTGCGCTTGTTGTTGCTGCTGCTGTTGCTGTTGTTGTTGTGTCAATGAACCACGACCATGTTTCGGGATCGGCGGTTGTATATATTCATGACGTGCCAATGCAAAAACATCCATACGATCCTCCTTACGATATGCCAAACAACCGCGTATGAAACTCTAAATAAGTAAGAAAAATAAAGGCAATAAAATATCAGTTATTAAAAAACATATGAAGTATATATATGAAACTAACAAAATAACGATATTATATATGATAGAAAGAAGGAACCCTGAACTCAACACCTGTGACCATGATGTTGATAATGATGCTGATTACGTGCCTGATTAAATAAAAACCAAAAAGAAGGGTTTCCTCGACTATGCCGAAGATGTAATACTCTTCACGTTGCCCCTAGAAAACGTTGTTTGTATGTGAGCTATATGATCCAGTAATCAGTCCTAGGAACTTTATATGGTGAATGAATATGAATCAGAAACTTATGGTGTCCAAATTTCAAAGTGATAGCATAAAAACCAAACAAGTTTTTCTAATTAAAACATGAATTTAAATGGGGACTTGTATGGGAGATACCCTTCCTGATACTCCGGCTATCAGCCTTAAAATTTTAGTGGCTTATGTATATCGGTCAAATACTTATTGAAACTTATTGTGTCCAAATATCAAGATGATAGCATAAAAATCAAAACAGTTTTTCTAATAAGAACATGTAATTGAGTAGAGGTTTTGTATGGAAGGTACCCCTCCTAGTGGTCCGATTCGGCTCATTCCGTTAAAAGTTCAGTGTTTGAGAAAAAGAAAGCCTCGTGCAAAAATTCAGCTCTCTAACTGAGGGATTAGTTTGCATACATACAGACAGGCAGACATACGGACATGGTTAGATCAACTCGCCTCCTCATGCTGATCAAGAATATTTATATTACTTTTGGTCTAAGATGTATCCTCCTTCTTTTCATTACAAACTTCATGACCAACTTAAATTACATACTATTCACTAAATGAAGGGTATAATTAAACAAAACACCAGACAACACCTCAATTTATTATAAGTATAGTATATAGTATTTGTGGATAGTTAGTTAGTTATCCACTCACTCACAGTCCTATCCTATTTGCGGATAAATCCAAAAACATTGAAGGGAAGGGGAAGGTAAAGTAATAAGACTTTACATGACAGACAGACAATCCATCAATCCATATATTGTTTTTACGGTTTCTTAATAACAATTATGAGAAGCTTTAAGCATATGAACATTAACATACATACATATTTCTCCGCGAGAAGACATGAGAAGAAATGTGATATGAAAAAAGGGGGATGACTTTTTTAAATTTATTTCTTTGTTAATTTTCAGATCAAGTCTAAATCTTTTAATATTTAATATATAGTTGCCATGCTTATCTTCGTAAGGCTTCAACTTTTTTTGGAAGATGTGACTATATGGGAATATCAGGCAGGCGGGGGGAGAAAGTCAGTGACCTTTTCACTTCTGCTTTAATTTTCAATAAATTTTCTCTACACATTTTTTTTTGGGGGGATTCAAATCAAATAGGTTCAAAACTGTACACCATAGAAAAAGCTTTGGCAATTGTTCTTGGTACCTTGATCCCATGACAAAGCATAATACTATTTTTATACACTACATACATTTGTATATATATTACATATTATCTCTTATTCAAATCATTCTTTGTCTCGATGTACTCCTGTTCTCATCTGATCTCATCTCCCATTTCAGATTATAGACTAATATGTATATGTTTGTTTTACCTTGGCTTCATTGGATACAGTCGGTTTATTGGAGAATTGAACTTCGGTTGCCTTTAGTATTGTATTCTCCTCAAGTATGGTTGCTTGTGATTGATTATGACCAAATGGTTTCTTGCCATATAAACATTGATAGAATATGACACCAACACTCCAGACATCAACTTTTGATGAGATTTTCGGTGGATTTTTACCAACGACAAAACATTCTGGTGGCAAATACCTGAGATATATAATAAAGAATAAATAATAATTTTAATAAAGAATTCTTTGTTATACGTATTATAGAGATCTATAGAGGAGGAACCATGACAAAAACTTACCAATATGTTCCAGCACCTTGTGATGTTAGATCCATGCCATGATCTGGATTATAATTTTCATCATCCATCACTTTTGATAAACCGAAATCTGTGATTTTTATTTCTCCACAAACATTGCCTTCGGTTAACAATATATTTCCGGGCTTAAGATCATAATGGATGACTGGTGGTTTAATCTCATTCAAGTACTTAAGAGCAGAAACAACCTAAATACAAATTGAATTGAACAATTTTATAATAAATTCGTATTTCATAATGATTGAGTGAGTTCATAATAGGAATGAATGATGACTTACCTGCATAATGATCGAACGTGCTTCACGTTCCGGTATAGTCTTATGCTGTTTTAGATAAAAGTCCAAATCATGTCCATCGCAATATTCGAGCACAGTACAAAAGGAATTCGCATCGATCTCGAAAACATCATATAATTTAACTACACGCGGATGATCCAATGCTTTATGTATATTATATTCCCGGAGTGCATGCCTAAATAAAAATAAATAAATGGAAGATTATTAGAGAATTCATTTTAGATAATTGAACTACCCTTCCTCCTCTAATATCTCATTCTCTAAATAACTAAAATACATTCTAAGACATCTCACACTTGGCCGTTAATTTCTTTGGAACAGTAGTCACCTACCTGCCATCCACCTACCATTAGCATAGGTACCCCAAGAACAGCACAATATACCTAGACCAACAACAGTTTAGAATGATAGACAAAAACTGGGAACTTAAAAGCGAAAATATCATTGAGCTATCAAAACAATAGACAGTGGTTTTGGAACACAAATTTCTCTATAGAGAAATGGCAAACAAGAAGCCGAAATCCATGCCGAGTGTGTACTATCGTTAATAGTCACATCTGTTTTCTGTAAGCAAGGAGATTGCATTGTAAACACTCAGGTTCTTTCGTGATCAAATCGAAGATGGTTGTTTGTGAGTGTTTAAATACTTCTTTAAAGAATAGCTGGAAAAATAAATAAGTATGTTCATCTTATATCCCCCTTCCTTCCCTCACTTGCTTGGAATCAAGCCTCAAACAAAACTTACTATAAATATATTAGATAGATCTGAAGGACTGACAGAAAGATTTTATTTTATCTAACAGATTTTTTATGGGTGAAATAAATGGCATTTGACCAGTCAGTCGTCAGGGGACTGAGTGGTGGTACAAAGCCCTCTTGCTCCACTGATTTAGTTTCCGCTAGAGCTACAGAGTCCGGAAAATATACTCTAACAGCCAGAAGCTCTAAAGTCTCACTGACTGAGTGACTAGCACCCACCACACTCTTGTTCCTTAAACAAATCTAATCTAATAAAATCTCCTCCTCCTTAAAATACATTTCATCTATCATAATATATAAGCCTATAAGTCTAAATTAACTCATTTTACCAATTTAACTCTTCATAATACATATCTATTCCATCAAAAAACTCCTACTTCTTCTACTTCTACTCACTTGATGTAATTAGCTTTCTTATCCTCCTTCCAATCCTTGTTCAATTGGTGCACCTTACATGCGACATAACGTTGCTCCTTTAAATCAAATGCCTTATGGACTTCAGAGAAGCCACCCTTGCCAAGTAGCATCAACAGCAAATAGCGATCATTCAGGACAGGATGATTATTAAAACGAGACTGAAACGAATCATCAATGAAATAATTAAATAATTAGAATTACTAAATCATCGACTTACCTGATCCTCATTGAGTATACGTTTCAGTTCACGAATATGAAGATTACGCTCTCGTTCTAGTTTTTCCATTTCCAGTTGCAAATCGGCATCCTCTTTTTTGAGCGCATTTTGACGTAATTTTAGTATCTCATCATACTCGTAATACTCTTGCGCAGTATATGCACCTGAGACGGGATCTGGCTTAAGGAACGTTGCTGTATCAGACAAACCGCCACTACTATCATTACCACGTCCGGAAACACCGCTGCCAGCGCCGCCGCCACCTCCTCCGCCGCCTCCGCCACCACGATCTGAGAGACGATCACCAACACCAACGCCGGCACCACCGCCACTACCAACTCCAAGATTTGCATTGCCAATAACGCCGCCACCACCGCCTCCTCCACCACCATTATGTAATAATTGTGATTGATTCGGTTGTGTTGAATTGGAACGCGTCAAGCCACGACCACCGCCACCAGCATTTGTGCCAACAATGCCACTATCAACACCACTGCCACCCAAACGATCACCACAACCGCTCGCCAATGTCGATGAATCATTGGAATTCGAATTTTGTTGTTGATTATTTTGATTATTGTTATTATTCCGCTTACGTCCAGATTCAGCTGGTCGTTTCTTCATCAATTGTTTCTTTTGACGATCGATTTCTTCACGTTCGGCTGTAATCTCCTCTTGGCGCCGGCTGAGCTCTTGGAACGCATAACCATCCGTCCAATTCTCCTGGAATGTGGCACCCACTCGTTGCGTTACGAATTGTCCTAAACGTAAACGATTCTGCATACATTTCTGTCTCGCCTCCTTCTTCTCAATGCTGCTCTTCTCCTTGAGCAATTTCTTAACGACATCTATGCACTTGGCAATCTGCGACTTGTGCTGGTCGATTATCTTTTGATGGGCAATCAATTGGCATTTTTGCTCATCGGACAGTCTTGTCATTTCATCAAGTTTCGATTTACTTGATTCGATTTCACTATCGCGCTCCTGTAGTTCCATAAACGAAATGTCCGTTTGTGTTGACTTTGCATACATGGGCGCTGTTGGCGGTGGCGGGGGTGGCAGTGGCGGAGCTGGTACACCGCCCGCTGTTGTTACTGCTGTTAGCATGCCTAATGAATTCAACTGATGCGTCGAAACGACTACACCGGCGGCGGTGGAAGTTGCGGGAAGCTGTTGTGGCTGTTGTTGTTGCTGCTGCTGTTGTGATTGTACGCCAACAACAACACCGGATTGTACCGGTGATTGTTGTTGTTGTGATGTTGGTACTACTACAGATTGTGGCGGAACTACTGGGGCTCCCATACAACCAGAACCTAAGACACCACTAACACCAACACCAAGTGTAGACACCATTGGCGTTTGAGGAGGAACCATTGAATTGTTGGAAGTCTGTTGTTGCTGCTGCACTTGTTGTTGGCGCTGCTGCACAACTTGTTGTTGCTGTTGCTGTTGTTGTTGCTTAGCTGCAGCGGCCGCCGCTGCTGCTGCCACAGCCGCTGACGTATTGCCATAATGAAATTCTGCTGGCGTTGTTTGTGCATTGGGCGTCTGTGTCTGTGGACTAGGTGGATGATACATGGAATACGCATTGGCGGGTTGTACCTGTGATGGTGGTGGCTGTTGTTGTTGTGAAACAGCTACGGATGATGGTGATTTTGCACCACCACTGCTACCATTGCCACCGCCAACAACTGAACGCATTGTACAATTTGCAGCATTCGCAGTATTTATGCTTGTGGCGCCGCCGCCGCCGCTGTGTTGTTGCTGTTGTTGCTTATTAAAGTAATCGTTGATCTTTTTGCTATCACTGCCAGTAAGGAGTAATCTGGCATTCTTTCCACCACTTGGTATACCACAACGTTCCGTTGGATTGCCCAAATTTAATGATATACCGCCAACCTTGTTCAATGCATTTACTGTGGTTCCCGCATTGCTTGGTCCGAAGGACAAACCTTTAGCTGATTTTAAACCAATGTTACTACCACCGCCGCCTGGACCACTATTACCGCCGCCTCCTCCACCACTATCCTCTGTTGATGGTGTCGCTATTTTACGTTTACGTTTCCGTTCGGCAGGTGTCCGTGGCAATTTCTCTATGCGACCGCTACCACCGCCGTTGCCACCACTGACGGCTCCACCACTACTACTATTATGATGTTGATGTTGTTGTTGCTGTTGCGCCTGAACACTAACAACTGTAACACCACCAGTTCCACCAGCACCACCACCACCTAACATATCCGGTCCTAAACTACTCATTAACGCCGCCGCTGATGAATTCGCTCCACTTGTTACAACTGCTCCTCCTCCGTTATTTGCATGTAATGCACTCAGTTGTTGTGAATTCTGTATGCCACCACTTGCTGCTGCCACCGCCGCTGCTGCTGCTGCTTGAGCTGCTGCCGCTGCTGCTGCACTTAACATATCGCTAACATCCTTTTCACTGTGCGAGGAACCAGTGCTCATATTCGAATCCGGGTTACTGCTATGACCACCACTATGGGTGGGCAACAGTCCCGCTGCTGCCGCCGCTGCTGCTGCTGCTGCTGCCGCAGCTGCTGCAACTTGATGCTGTTGATGATGAAGTGCAACTGCTTGTGTTTGATGATGATGTTGTTGCTGTTGTTGCAGCAATTGTTGCTGCTGCTGTTGGTGATGATTACCGAAATTAGTTTGTTGTGGCGGTGGCGGTGGTGGTTGTGGTTGTTGTTGACTGTGATGCTGTTGTTGTTGTTGCGTTAAATGTTGTTGCAATTGTAACTGATGTTGCTGCTGTTGCAAATGTTGTTGCTGGGCCAATTGTTGCGGCAATAATTGTGCCTGTTGCTGCTGTACGGCTTGCTGTTGTTGTTGGCTATGATGATTAGTAACAAAATGATGTTGTTGCGCTTGCTGTTGCTGCTGTTGCTGTTGATGATGACTTATAGCCGATGTGGTCTGTGGTGCCATCTGCAATTGAGCGCCGGCGGACATCTACAAAAAAGAGCAAAATAGAAAAAAATAAAATCGAAATTAATAAACAAAGAAGAAGAAGAATTCAATGGAATCACAATTCCTTATCAATCAATATAAATAAATCAATTTTAACAAAATGATATTATGAAATATGCTGACAAGATGATGGATATAACATTGATGATCATAATATAATATGAATACAATAATGATGATGATGTTGCAAAGCAGCTTTTTGACTGAAAAAACAGTCTCCCATAGGAAAAAAAAAATAAACGCAATGTAGTTTTTGTTTGATTTAGTGATTTTCTTAACGCTTGACTCTCTTTCTCTCTCTTTCTTTAGCTCTTTGTTAAACTTTTTTTTTTTTTTTTTTTTTATATATTTAATTTTTAAACATTTTCGTAACTTGGGTTACATGAAATATTATTTTGATTATAAAGAATAGTGACTTGGGAACAATAATGTCGAAATGTATATTTATCTAGCTGGTAACCTTTTTAGGTCATTAGGGTGGATGGAGCCTCTTCAATCGATGTCGCCTCACACCGTAACTGAACTATTTGATGAATTTCATCGCGCACCATAGTTATACGTAAATCTCTGTGGGCCTCCATTATGGGTCGTAGTACCTTATTTTGGCACACTTGAACTTTCCGTAAGTTGGTGGCAAAAGCGGTAGCCCAGATTTGTATGCCATAACGCCAGACAGGAGCCACTACTTGCCTGTAGATTGTGCTCTTGTTATTTAATAACAGCTTACTGGACGGCCGTAATAACCAGTTAAGTCTACGCAGCTTTGCATAACAGCATGCTGTGATGGTTTTTATGTTGGCTCGTCATGTGAGCCGCTCTAGAATCAAACCGAGGCAACGGGCTTGGTCCACCTGTCGAATGATGATCATAACTGACAACAGTGCAAGTGCCACGACTAAGAGTAAATACACAATTCGCAGATACCTATGTTCCAAAGCTTGGCCCAGGCGTGGAAACTCTGTAAATATTCCTGAAGTAAATCTGAAGCTTCTTGAGCTGAGTAGGAGTTAATTAAGATGTCTAGACCATCGATCCATAGCCTGTCAAATGCCTATTTGACTTCTAGAAAGAAAGCGGCGCAGTATTTTTAGCTCAAACGCTGTAAAACGTATTGAACTATACGGCGTAACTGTTTTGGTGTGCCATGCTGTGTCCTAAAGCCAAATTGATGGTTTGGAATGGCTTCTTGGATACTTTGAATTTTCATCATTTTACTCAAAAATATTTTTTCAAATATCTTGGAGAATGTGGGGAGCAGGCTTATCGGTCTATAGGACTCGACGTTGTTCTCTGGTCTTCCAGGTTTGGGAATCATGACTATCGAAGCACACTTCCACTGGGTAGGTAAGTGACAGATACACAATATCGCATTAAAAAACGTTACCAAGAATAATATTCATTACAGGGACGAGCTTAAACCACTTTTGCATCAATTTTGTCATTTGTTGAATTATAGTACATATTTCTATCAATAAATAAATAATGATATGAATGAATGGGTGAATGAATAAATGGGTGCATGAAACAGTATTTCTGCTGAATATTTCAACAAATGTAGTAGTAAGCAAAATATGCACATGTCATGCATGCATGTATGTATGTATGGCTTAGAAGAAGAAGAATGATGATTATTTTTGTGCTTAAGGCGGCGACGGCAAGGGCAGCTGGACTGCAGCAATAGCGACGAAGGAGAGCAAATGGGATGGTGGCATAACTTTATTAAAACAACAAAAACTTCGGGCTTACTTGCATTTGGTACACTTGTACTCAATGTTGATTGCTTATATTGTTTTTGTTTGTGTGTCTCGTTGCACAAAATTGTTCCTGAATAAACCATACGTATGTAGTGTATAAAATTTTAAATTTAATTGAAATATATTTTTGTTCGTATTGTTTATTTAATCGTTTACTTCAAAATTCAATTTAGTTCATTCAGTATAAATTAAAAAATACAAAATATATATATATTTAATGATGTGATTGTTCACAGACAGATAGACAGACATACACACATACAAACATAGTAGGCTGAGAGCAGATTGTGATGCTCGTGCTGCTGCTGTTGTTATCGATATCAATACAACCAGCAGCCAACAGTCAACAAACCGATTAGAGAGAGAGCCATTTAGTCTGAATGAATCGGACCGGTTCGCGAGCCTATTGGTATTAAAAAGTAAGAGGAGAGAGAGAACACAATATATGCTAAGTTGTGAATAATAACACAACTCAACATACATCTGCACGCAACTCACTCATTCATACACATACACACACACTTAGGCATGGTTATATAGCCTGACTGACTGACAAATAGACAAACCGAACGAACGACAAGCCGACAAAAAAAAAAACAAGAGATAAACGAAGAACAACCGAGACCAAATGGAACACAACAAAACGCGAAAAAAACACAAACAACACTCACTCACTCGCAACAATACTACTCACAAACTTTACACATAACTACGAGAAAAATGAGTACAACGAGCGGCATAGGAATAAACGAATGACTGAGTGTAAACGAATGAAAGACCGAACAAAACTCAGCTTTGCCTACACGCGCGTATGACTGAATGACAAACTGGCTCTCTGCTTGAATGACTAACTGACTGACAGACTGACTGACACTATCAAGGTGTATAATGGCGTGTGTGTGTGTGTTGTGTCGTTCAAACACGACACAAAACAAATCTACTCTCCACACTCACTCACTTCACTACACTACTACTACTACTACTATTGCTGCTGATGCCACTGCTGCTATACTACGACTACGACGACGACGACGACAACGGCGGCTGCGGCTGCGGCTAAAGTTGCTTGCTTGCTTATGTCGTCACTACGTTAAACGTTAAATATGCACCACATCGTCGTTGTCTACTTGGTTATGTTGTATGCGCAGCGTTTGAGTGTTTTTTTATTTTTTGTTTTTTTTTTTTGTGTATGTGTGTGTGCTGTGCTACTCTTATGTACATATACGCGCGTGTGTGAGTGTGTGTGTGGGTACGTTGTAGAAATATTATTTTCCTTTTTTTAATTTTTTTTTTTTTTTTTTTTAAATTTTATCAAAGCAAAAGAGTAGGCAAAATGAAAAAAAAAATTAAAATGGCTACCCTACACACCAGTAAAACACACAAAAACCAACATTGCCGTGGCGAGCGAGAGTTTTACATTTTATATTTCTTTATTCTTTTAAACAATCATTTTTTTCATCATTATTATAATATAATAAATTTAATCTCTTTTTGGATTTTCACTACACAAAACAAAAAAAAACCAAACGAAAAAAAAAAGCTAAAAATTATAATATCGGACTGCTGCTGCGTTGCTAAATGACTTTTGTCTTTTCATCCTCCTCCTCCTTCTCCACTACTGCTTTTGTGTGTCTTTGTTGTTTGAATTTGAATTTAAAGAAAATTTTGTTTTGTATATTTCTCTTCTTGCGTTATTTCATCAAAATTTCCACATTCCAAACATTTCTCTCATCCCAATTCTCCTCCTCATCATCATCATCTCAAAATGTGTAAACATAAAAAAAAAATATTTAATTATAAATTTATTAATGCCGTTCACCTTCTTCAAGCGCCGCATTCTATTTTCACCAATTGCTATATATTTTTTTTTTTTTTTTGTTTATTATTCTTGTTTTTTTCGTCGTCGTCAACGACGTTTTGTTTTTTTTTTGCTTTTTTCTGCACACTCACTCATCGAGAATACTTTTGCTTATTATTTTTTTGTTTTTCGCTGTCTGTTGTTGTTGTTGTTGCAACCGCAAACCAACCAAAACAGCAGCAGGAGCAAAGTTATTCCAAAAATTTAACATCACCACACACAGAATAAATAATGAATCAAAAAAAAAAAAAAAAACCAAAAAAACAGTCACCAAACACTAAAAATTACACACAAAATGAAGAATAATAATAAATTTAAAAATATATAATTATTATCAAAGTATATAAATATATTATATTTATAGAGCCAAAAATTTACATTTTCTCAATTGCTAATTGCATTTAATAATTTTTCTCATAAATAATTTATTATTTTGCTATCATAAATATTATTATTATTATAATTTTCTCATATTTTTGTTTTATTTGTCATTTTTTTTTTTATTTGCTGCCTGCCATTGCTGTTATTTCTTCTTTTTTTTATTTCATTTCATTTTTTTGTACGTTTATTTTTATTCTTTTTGTTCCCGAAATTCGTCGTTCGTTTTCCGTTTAGTTTAATTTTTCTTATTGATGAGAGCACAAATCACACAACTACAAACAACTACGACGACGACGATACGTTACGAGAACACACAGCGTACACGGTGCCGTTGCGACAAAGCACAAGAAACAACAACTGCCGCACACACGACAAACGACGATGACGATGAGCGAACTATGAGCACAATTGAGTGAGCGAACGAAGAACGAATAAACGAAACAAACACATAATACTCGACGACGCACACAAACAAAACTGAGACAACAGCCATACAAACAGAAACAGAAAAAAAAAACTCAGAAAACCAGCAGAGACAAACGAATGAACCGAACCGAACCATACCAAACCAAACTAGCGAACGAACGAATGAGCGAACCTAATCGAATCGAACTGAACCGCACCGACGAACGGAACGAGTGATTATGATGATTGTCTTCGTTTAGTACTTATTCTTCTTCTTCTTCTTACTGGTTCATATTGTCGGTGATGGCGATGATGATGATGATGTTTTTTTTGTTCCCGTCTTTTTTCTTTCTTTCTCTATTATTTCTTTTCGTTTTTTTATACTTTAGCAATGACGACGACGACGATGCTGCTGCTGCTGTTGTTGTTGATTCACATTCACATTTATTCGTTAGCAAATGGCAGCACGGCGACTCCTCAACACTATTTCTTCTTTCTGAAATTTGCGAAAATTAATCCGATTGACAGTTTCGTTTCATTTCGTTCCGTTTATTCGTTTGTTGTGTGTGCCCATCCGTTTATTCGTTCGTCTATCCCCTGTCTGTCCATATGTCCATGTCCATTAGTAGTTGCCTTTTTGTCTCTCTGTCTCTCTGTCTGTTTGTCTGAACCGTCTAACCAAACAACTGATTGTCATTTCTCAGTTCAGCTCACACTTCTCTTCTCATATCACTCCTTCCAAAACTTATGCTCACTCATCACTACACTCACAATAAACAAATTACTTGGTAGTCACACTGCTGCTACTGCTGTTGTTGCTCTTTTTCTTGTTGTTTGTTATCCGTTCCTCTCCATTCCGTCTCCCTCTTCTTCTAATATATATTTCGTATACTAATCTCTGCTTCTTCCACTTATTTAACGTCATCTTATTTTACTCACTTACTCAATCAGTCAGTCAGTCAGTCATTCAGTCACACTCATGCTTTACTTAAAACTGAAATAACTCTCTTCTCTAGTATCGAATGAGTGCAACCGGCGTCTTTCAACACACAATGCTCTCAAACTCAATTCACAAGAAGAAAACAAAAAAAAAGAGCGAGTTGTCATCGTCGTTTTTTCGATTCGTCATCCGTCATCATGGTCGGTCTTCGTCGTTGTTGTTGCTGTCGGCGGCGGCCATCATTGCCGAAAAAAATAAGGAATTAGCAAAGAAATCACAATCACATAATTTAACTTTTTTTTTTTTTTTTCATTTTTCACAAAACTTAAAAATTTTCTTACATTTTCACATATATTACATATTTCATATTTTACTCATCATAATCATGATGATAATTATAAGTTGTTGTTGTTGTCTTGTATAATTTCATATTTACAATTTAATATTTTATTATGATTTTTTTTTCCTCTAAAAGCAAACACAAATTAAAAGATACTCTTATTCTCGAAAAAAAAATTGTGTGATAAAAGTTGAAATTTTTCGTATTTCATGCAAAACTATTTTCACATACACTCACTCACTCAGACACATACACGCACACACTCAAACTAAGTAATCAGTGAAGAGCGAGCGCAGCAGAGTGAAGTATGAGAGTGTCGCGTCTCGCGTGTAAAAGAAAACACATACACCCAGAGGCACAACAAACGAATGAGCGAACGACGAACCCTCGCACTCATCATTATGCATTCAATTCAATCGTACCCATTCGTATTTGCTCTGAGGCTGCTCTCATTTACTAATAAATTCCTCTCGCTCGTTTATTCACACTACAGTCTCACTCTCCCTACTCACTCACTCAGCCATTCATTTAACTGCATGTGAACATGTAAAAAAAAAAAAAAAAAAATACTTGGTCATAATAGCGGAGGCGGTGACGACGGCGGGGGCAACACAATCAAGCAGGCAGGCAGCCATGCATGTGCGTGCGTTTCTTTATGTTTGCAGTTTGTTTATGCCATTGTGTGTATGTGTGTATTTATGTGATATGCAGAAAACTCAACCGCGAACGACGACGCTGAGTGAGTGTTGCCAAACGTATCAAAGTTTATATGCGAGAGAGATTGCCCACTTGCTGGAAATTCGGCTCTTTGTCGCGTCCCATCGCGTTGCGTCGCGCTGTCGCTCGTTCAGTCACTCGTACGAACTGAACTACAAATAATAATAATAATCTTGTTTTTTTTTTTGGTTTATTTAAGAATGCAATGCTGATGCCTGCTCACTCACTCCGATTAGTGCGTCCATCGTCATTGTTGTTGCTGCTTGCTAGCCATGATGATGATGATGTTGTTGTTGATGATGATGAACTTAGTTGGTTAATGGGCGGGGAGGGGTTGGGGGGGTGTAGGTTCATTGGTTGATGATTGTAGTCAATAGTCATAGAGAAGGAGCATGGAAGCAAGTAAAGTAAGAAACAGACAGACAGCCAACTAACTATGCGCCCAGTTTGCTATTATATCGTATTGTGTCAATACATGTAAGTATATATGTATATTCACATGGTATGATGATCTTAGTGTGTGTATAATCGGTCGGTCGGTCGCCTAGTGTTGTATGCTGGTGCTGCTGTCAGTTTATGGTAGCAAATCGAAGTCGATTCAAGTTGAGTTTGAATTGTATCTTTTGGTATTTCTCTGTGTCTGTCTTTCAGTCAGTCAGTCAGTGTGATTTTTGCACAAAGTTGGCAGTTGGGTTGTTGGCGTTTCGTTTTGGTTAAGTTTCGTTTCGATTTGCTTAATTCTTTTTCTTTCTTTTAGTGATATTTTATTATATTTGCCTCTTTTACTACTACCGTCATCGTTCGTCGTTGTTATTCGTTATTGTTTCTGCTGCTGTCGCTGTTGATGATGTTCAGTTCACACAACACCAAAAAACAACATCATAAAATATATCACGTGCGAATGAGATAAAGATAAATATCGTCGTAGATACATTTGTTTCTAGACGCCATACATATGTACATGCTTACATATATATGGATATATGTATATGCATGTACATACATACATACATACATAAATACAAAAGTCGATGTGTTACATATATAGAGCGACAATATAAGATGATATTCTACAGATATTTTTGAATTAACAAAGCAATTATTGTAATTGATAAAATGAGAAAAATCTTTGAATAAAAATATTCATTTGTACTGTATACATACATATTTATGTACATATATACTTAAATGTGTTAATTAAGTCAATATTCTTATAATTTTTGCCTTTTAGTTACATTCTAATCATCTTTGTGATACTCTCTCTGTCTCTCGCTATCTCTCTTCATCGGTTTGATGAATCAATCGATCCATCGATCAAATAATTTTAATTCATATTCACTGCACTGTTTCACTTTTGTCTAATAAGTATGTACATACTTATGTATGTATCATCCATTCATTTGTGTGAGATGTTTGGAGAACTTATAAAATAAGTATACATTATAATGCATATTGTCTCCTACAGACTTGACCATGATGCATTGTAGAGAATCAAAGCAAACAGCAAACGCAATTCAGGGCTATGTTTTTAGACAAACTTTGTTGTGGAAGGTCAGACAAACTTCAAAAACAAAAAAAAAAAATAATCAGCGCGACAAGACGAGTTGATCTAGTCATGTCCGTCTTTCTGTCTGTCTGTATGTATGCAAACCAGTCCCTCTGTTTTTGTGCTGAAACAGCACATTTGTCGGAATCAGCCGGATCGACAAACTCTAGGATTATTGGATCGCAAAGTTCGCATACAAAAAACGTTTTCTAGGGGATGCGTGAAGATTCGGCATGTTTGAAGATTCCCGTTTTTCTGGTCTTTAGTTGCAGTTGCCACTAGAAGGAAAGTCACAAAGGCCACAGTCTCTGAAGACTTAAAATCTTCCATAGTATCTTCATATTTCAGAAAATTATCCTCGTCCTCGATATAAACTCTGATCTATTTGTATCATTGTTCATTCTTCTTTCTTTATTGCTCAAATTTTCATAAAATTTTTCAATGATTTAAAAACTTTCACAAGAAATATCATCATTATCTCAGTATTATTATCATAATCATCATCATAATCATAATTATGAATGGAGAATAGGAAAAATGAAAATGTAATGGAAAGAAATGAGAAAAAACATGGCGACGAAATGAGTTTTATTTTATTTTTTGCATGGAAAGCAATGGAATTTTCTATTGAAAAAAATGCATGGGAAACAATAAAAAAAAATTTGAAAAAATAGAGAAAAGAAAAAAATGAAAAATTAAAAGAAAAAAACATAGAAAAAAAAAAGGAATTATCATGCAATTAACTTTAATTAAGCTGATTTATTTAAATTTTTTCTTTGGTTTTGTTTTTTTTTTGTTGCCTACACAGAATAACAAAATTATTTGCAAACCTTTTAAAACAGAATAAATAAAAAATAGCAAAGACAACGACAACGACGACGAAATAGAAAAGCAATAAAAATAACAAAACATAAAGAGAGCGACACACACACACACACACATACATATACATACATACACTTTCAAATACACAACAATAGTAGGCCTTTGCAAAAAAATCTCTTTAAAAATAATTATGCACACAATTATACATACATATATATAAACATATGTTATTCAGAAAACTTGCTCACTCTGTGATAAAAGCACTCATTTAAGTTCACCAGCTCTCTAATTCTCAGATTCTCTAACTTACCAAACACTCAATTACTCACTCACTACTCAGTCCACTATTCTATTTAACTAAATGCAATGACAAACAAAAATGCATTTCATTACATTTTTCTTTTTGTTTATGTTACATTACAAAAATATAACATAAAAAGAGATACATACATACATACATATTTATAAGAAAACATGACAAACGATGAACAGAACACATTAACAGAAAGCCAGCCGCCGTCGACTAATAACATCATCTTAACTAAACTAAACCAGGCGACCAGCGCACGAACAACCAGATTACATTGAGGGGAATGGACTTAAAGCTATGAATTGACTGTTGTTGCTGGTTTGTTAGTGCTATTATTATTATTTCTACTGTTGTGATAACAGCAACGTCTCGTATATTAACAGCAACAACGGCGGCATCAGCAGCAGTAGCAGCAACTACAACAACAGCAGCATCAGAAATAACAATAACCAAAAGCCACGGAAACGAAATGCCGCTAATAATGAAACAACAAAAAAACTGCGAATACAAGAGAGTGTGAGAGCAATGCCAAAGCTAAAGAGAGTGAGAGAGCAAACAAACAAATGGCTAAGTGCATTGCATATGAACGGCGGCGGCAACTAAAGTCAAGTGGTTGGATGAGTGAGAGCAAATCGCCGAAAGTTTACGATTTGCTACCGACCAAACGAACGGCTCACTGACATGCCAACCAAAAATCGAACGAACGAAAGAACCAACCAACCAACCAACTGACACACCAACTAAACGACTAAACAACAAACGAAAGAAAAAATAAACAGCAACAACAACAACAACGACGATAGCGACTTGTTTCAGTTTGAGTCTCGACAACATCGACATAGCTTTGCACAGCACAGTTTAACAGTTCACGTCGATGAGTCAAGGTCGAGAGACGACGACGTCACGCAAAAATTTGTTTCGTTTCGTTTTCATTGCCTGCTCGGCTCAGCTCAGCCTGCTGCTGTTGCTCTGTTGCTGCAGCTACTGCTGTAAGCAATAACACAACACTCGGTACCAACAACACTTCGACCGACTGAGCATAGGACAACAACCAACTACTATGAATTTATTTTTAGCAACACCAAACACACACACACACATACTTCCATGCATATAGAAAAACAATGATTAGTCGGCATACACAACACACACACAGAGTTGAATTTGTATCTATGTTGACTACTTGCTTTTAATAAATTTCGAACGACGACGAACGAATATAAAAAAGCAAATGTAGCAAAACAAAACAAAAGAAAAGAAAAAAAAAAAAAAAAAGAGAGAGAGAACAACGAATGAAATAATCAAAGACAACAACAAAATTTATTTGTCTTGTTGCGTTTTGTGGGTTTTTTATTTGATTATTTAAAGAGTTTTTTAATTTTCTTTTCTGGTTGTGCTTTGCTTCAATTTGATTTGCTTGCTAAGCTTTTTGTGCTTTGCTTTGATGGTTTTTCCTTATTGTGTCAAAATAAAAATACAATAATTAATTTTGGAAAAAGAATAATGAAAATGGAAACAAAGTGCATTTTTAATTTAATTTTTACATTTCTAATTTAAAAATATTTTTTTTTTCAGTTTTTATTAAAATTTTATCAAATTATTCTTTAAATTTTATGAAAAGTTTTCTTTCATTATGTTAAATTTTTATTTATTTATATAAAAATTCTTATTTTCTTAGATTTTTCTTTATTTTTAATAATTTTTGTTTCCTTTTTTTTTAATTTTTCTTTTATTTAAAATTTATATCTTTAATTTTTCATTATTGTTTATTTTAAATTTTATAGCAAAATGGCAAAACAAATCAACGAACACAAACGAACGAACAAACAAAACAAAATGAAAAGCGAATTGCAAAATGAATAAGCGAAAGAGCAGGAGACAGAGAGTATATAGAGAAGGGAGAGAAGATACGGACGTAGAAGAAGAAGAAGAAGGAAACAAGAAAAAACAATAGCAAAAGCACGTGGATCCGCCGTTATATCAACAACAAGCAGCACGAGTGAGAGCGCAGAGCTTTAATGGAAAAGTAATAAAGAGAAACATTTGCAGAGATAATAAAAAGAGAAGATATGCATACCATACTTACACATGCATGTGTAAATAAGATGAGTTTTGAACAAAAGAGAAATGGAATATTTATAAAGAGAAAAAATTACAAAATTAGAGAAAATATTGTAAGAAATTTTTTGTAAAAAAGAGAACATTTGTTTGAATGTGTTTCGTGGGTTGTTTTTATGCATCGTTGTGTCGTTGTTTTTGTATATATCTCATGTTTGGCAAGGCCGCATGTTGCGCTTACACACACACATGCACTCAGATACAGAGCCACCTACACTCGCATATACACATGTTTATATTTATTACTTTGTTTTTTGCTTTAAATTTATACTTATTTCCATTAAGCTTTTTTTTGTTTTTGTTTTATAATTTGTGATTATTGTTCAAATATTTCAAACTTTGGTGTAAAGTCATCATCTCACATTAATTATTTGTTTATTTATGTTTTGCATTCCGAAATGATCCAATAGATATAAGTAAATAAATGAATTTGTGTGTTCATGACTTTTTCGACTTTGACTTTTCTGTTATATGTACTTATTTGAATGTTTCAATGGTTGCACCCTCCATCCCTCACTCAAGGGTTTGTGTTTGATTTAATATCAATCAAAATACACACACATAAACACACTACACTTTACACTTATTCAACCCCACCACTTTTATTTGTATGTTACTTATGTTTATACTTACATACATACTGAATTCTTGTGTGTTCGCTCGTTTATTTGTTAAACAATTTTTAAAACTACTAACTAACTATATCAATCACAACCTGACCTCTGGTGGTTGCTTTATTTGCTGTTAACAGGCGCACATAAATAGCGGGTAAATGAACAAGCGAGCGAGCGAATGAACGAACGAACGTATAAACGAGTAAGTGAATGAATGAGGCAAAAATAAATAAAAATTTGACGGGACAAAAACGAAAGCAAGCATATCAAATGAAATGAAATGAAACGAGACAAAGTTGTGAGTGTGTGTTGTTTGTTTATTTGTATACGTGCGTCTATGTGTGTGTGTGTGTGTATCTATGTGCGTTTCTTTTGCTCATGTGTTTTGTTTAAGGGTGAGAGGTTGTTGAGGGTGCGAGAGATGGTTTAATAATGACTGAAGTAAAGTAAAATACAAACATATGTAAGAGAGTGGGCAATTCTTAAACTTCTGTAGTCACCCGCGCCCCTCTTGAACAAAATTCCAATTCCCCATACCAACTTATATTGATATTAGATTATTTGAATAAGAACAAAGACTATTAAAATGCATAGACTGGACACAGTTCTCTCAAAAAATTGTGTTCACTCTCAACATGACAACAATCTGAAAGATCCAAACACAATTTCGTTTGATTGTACTAATGGAAATATTAAAAAGTTTTTGATGCAAGTTTCCCCAAAGAGAGTAATGAGAACGCTTTCGGTTTCATGAGTTCAGTTCATCCATTTTAATAGTCTTTGATAATAATATGATTTCATCATCTTAAAGTTCTATGTGAAACTTTCTAGAACCTTTCAAAGTTGCATAGAAATTCATAGACTTTCAAGGGATCCAGATGACAGTGGGAAGCAAAATTATCCAGATGTTTTGCCCTTTTCACTCTAAAACTCATTAAAGTAAGTAAAATAAAATATGCTTGGCAAATGATTATATTCATCACGCAGTGAATTGCATTATAAGTTTGTCATAAAGTTTGTAACGCATAGAAGGAAACATCGGAGACCCATGGAATATACGAGACGAATTGAATAAGCCATGTTCGTCTGTATGAATGCAAACTAGTCTCTCAGTTTTAGAGCTAGAGAGTTGCATGAAGTTTTCTTTTCACCAGACACTACCATTTGTCGGAGTTAACTTAATCGGACCACTAGGAGAGGTATCTCCAATTGAAATTCAAGATTCAAATTCATGTTCTTATAAGAAAAACCTTTTTGTTTTTTGTATTATCAAACTGAAATTTGGATACTAGTATAAGTATCTTACCCATATTCACCAACTATGTAAATTTTAAGCTCCTAGAATTAATAGATCACATAGCTCTTATACAAATACGTATTTCAGTCTCAATGATAACCTTCTTTTTTACTTGTTTTTTGTTTTTAATTTTGGTTAAGAATTCCTGGTTTTTTATATCAGTATACATTCTGAGGCATATTTTCTATTATTTTATGGTTCCTGGGGGAAAGTGGTGTGGGATGCAGAAGCAGTGTTTACAACACGGTTACTGGGACTCTTATTCCATTTACATTCTACCCCAAAGTAACTCTTCCGTAGTGAGTGCCCCCTGGGCTTTGGCTCGACCATTCCTCCTGCAACTGAAATGGTATGCTTTGGGTCATCATCTGGCTGGATAATCTCTTTAAACTTGCAATTCGGATTGTCTCCAAAAAGTCATTTCAAAAAGGCGTATCAGGCCTTACTTTTTTATGAGATCCTACGACTCTATATTCAGTATAGCGGGTTACATTTTTACATACAAAGTATCCCCATTCTCTTGTTTCCGCCATTATATTTTTGCGCTCAATTTAAGAATCTACTAGGCGTAATACTTTGGAATCCTTCTTACTGATCCAATTTAATGATGTGTTTCCATCCAATCAACTACGTTCCAGTTTAGCCAGGTTAGAGGAACTACAGGAATCATGTATAGTCGACTCAAAAAGTTGTTTACTTAAATGGTTCTTTTAAGTAAATGTTGATCACCACATACACATGTATGCATGTAGAACATGCCACAAATTTATTTTTGTTTTTGAAATTTTCCTAAATTTTGTTTTCCTTAAATAAAAAAGGGGAAAATTCTTTCAATTGAGAATTTTATTGAGTTGTGTAAAGTGTAAATTTCTACAAAAAAAATTTTAAAATTCCCCCCCAATTTTATACTGTTTTTTTTTTTTTTTGTTTGTTTTATTTCATTTTACGGTTTATTTTCTATCTTGTAAAGAAAGAAAGAAAGAAAGAAATAATATAAGATGGATGTGAAAGGGTGGCTAGAAAAATAAAAGAAATGTGTCTCTTATTTTCGTATTTGTTAATTTGTTGCAATTGATTTTCTATTTTCAGCTACTTCCCGAGAAGTCTTATTCTCATTCGTTCGAATTTTTATTACACATTCTTTCATTGTTCACTTTGTTCACTCACTCGCATACTTATTCAATCAATCACTTAATCATTTTATCACTCTCTCTCTCTCACTCTTCTATTAGTTTAGTGCTCTACTGCATTCTTCGCTTTGATGTTGATTGTTATTGGACTTGTAGTTCCCATATTACTAAATGTTCAGGTGTTTTTGTTGTCTTGTATTCGCTAATTTTAAAAATGGCTCACTGTTTCTCTCATTCTTTCTATATGCTTTCCTTTCTGCTCAACTGCCATTAACAAATAACCTATCAACTACCCTTCTTTTTCTTCATGTAACAATATATTTAAGCTCTAAAATTGCCAATCCTTATATCCTTACACAAAAGCCATGTCACAAACAACATTATGAAAACACCACTTTGCATATTTATTAAAATTGGTAAGAATATAGTAATTTTTTTTCTC
Source organism: Amiota albilabris (assembly GCA_037040105.1). NCBI lineage: Eukaryota > Metazoa > Arthropoda > Insecta > Diptera > Drosophilidae > Amiota > Amiota albilabris. The sequence goes on along the minus strand of JBANCV010000174.1, from coordinate 16,027 downwards.
TCTCTTTCTCTCTGACTCCACTTCTATTTTACCCACCCACTTGCCTTCCTTCCTCATTTTTCATATTCTCATTCAGATTCAGTATATTCTTCACGCAATTAATAGTATGCATTATAAGTTTGCCATAAAGTTTTTAACACACAGAACGACACATCGGACACACTATGAAGTGTATATATTCTTGATCAGCTCGACTAGACAAGTAGATTAAGCCATGCCCGTCTGTACGTATGCAAATTAGTCCCTCATTTTTTCAGCAAGAGAACTGAAATTTTGCACGAAATTTCCTTTTCACCAAACATTTGTCGGAATAAGCCGAATCGGACCACTCCCATACAAATCCAAAATTCAAATTCATGTTCTTATTAGCTACTATTAACAAATAGTTTTTATATTATCGAACTGATATTTCGATATTATTAGTGTCTGATCCATATTCACTAGCAATATAAACTTCAAGATCCTAGGATTACTGGGTCGCATAGCTTCGATACAAATATTTCGGTCTCAATGTTAAAATGCAGTATGAATACTGACTGTGTGTGAAAATTATTACAACCTCGGCATAGATAAATTTCTTTTTTCATTTTATATCATTGAAATTGAATTGAATCGAATGTATTACGTATACATACTATTTATGAAGAATTGAATCTATGAAATTATCAACAAGTTAACAGAGTACAAAAGTACAAATACATCAAATACACAACTTTACCAGTAAACAATCTCATCTTCAACAAAAGCAATTCCATCACCAAATTATCAGTCATTTATACAGTATCCTCACATCCTTTCAGAAAGCCTAACATTGTAATTCCACAGATTAAAGTTTGTTCCAACATACTTTTCTCCATCTAAATCAATTTTACAAAATTGAAATCATCTTTGCCATGTGATATCGCTAAAAACTTAGATTAGAGAAGGGCGGGATCTAGACACTTCTTCACTGCGGTTTTGTTTGGACTGGATAGGGCCTTTTGTAACAAGACTTAAAGACCTTCTCAGTCTTCTATTCTCTTACTCTTTGGAAATATCTATAGATTTGTTTTAATCATTTCTGAATCTGATTTCAATTTATGATTAATAACAAAGTTGGAGAATCCCTATCATTTGAATCTCATCCTATGTATGTTATTGTTGTTTTATCAAGGGACTCTTAATGGGATCAAAACAAGGACTGTTATTGTTTTCATACAGTCCATCATCCTGACTTAATGGTCAAATCAAAATGAAATTTAGTATCGTTTAACAGGCATTTGTTGTCATTTGAGTAAATGATGACAGGATAATATCAGCTATGAATAACGGATTTATGATTTGAGTTGTTGAATACATTTTCGACCCACTGTTTGTTGTGTGTATAATACATACATATGAGTATGTTCCCTTTTACCGCACTCTCTTTCGCACGCCTCGCCACCATCACCAACAATCTTTTAATTTTCTTGTTTTGTTTTCCTTCTCATTTAATAACATATTTTGTATTTTTTCTTGATTAGATTTTTCTCTATTTTCTTTTCTCTCTTTCAATTTTAATGTGTGTTTTTGTGTGTTTCTGTGTAAATTTAGTTTCTTTGTTTGACTTTCACCAACATTTTTGTTGTTTTTGCTTTCTTAATTATTTATATACGTATATATTTTGTATTGAACATTTTCAGTACTTTTTTTCTTTTTACTCGAATTTACCCTACTTTCTATAGTCTATGATTAGAAAATGTCAGGTACATTAGATTTGTGAAATGTATATAGATACAATCTGAATCCGAAGGGTTACACAAAAATGATAAAACCCACAGACACAATCATGATATGATGAAACAATCGCAATACATGCGCCGTCCGATTGTCCTAAAGGTGATGTTACTTGTCGGAATGTTTAAAGAATAACCAGATATCACAATGGAACGTGAGGCTTATATGAACATCCTGTTCATGTTATCCTATGCAACCTATTTACATATCATCTATCAGTTACTGTTTCGGAAATGTAAATTGATTTGGAAACTTATTTTTCGGAATCATTGAAGAATATGCAATGGTCGGGCAGTCATGCTTCTTTCGAATGCACCCAACTTTGTGGCAAGTATCCTGCTTTTTATACTCTTCACGTAATGAGTAGTATTATAAGTTTGTTATTAAGTTTGTAATGCAAAGAAGACATCGTAGACCAAATAAAGTATATATATTCTTGATCAGTGCGATGAGACGAATTGATCTAGCCATGTCCGTCGTCTGTATGTATGCAAACCAGTCCCTCAGTCTTTGAGCACGAAGCTTTATTTTAACCATACGTAGCACATTTGTCGGAATCAGCCGGATCGAAGCACTAGGCGGAGTACTTCCCATGCAACCCCCCCTACTAAAATTCATGTCCTTATTTGAAAGCAGTTTTTGTTTTTTGTGCTATCAAACTAAACTATAGACACTAGAAGTATTTGACCCATATACATAAGCCACTAAAATTTCAAGATTCTCGGACTATCAGGAGCGGTGCTATCATCTTGAAATTTGGACCAATAAGTTTCTGATCCATATTCATCAACCATGATCCATTTCAAGACCCTAGGATTACTGGATCGTATAGTTCCCATACAAAAAACGTTTCCTAGGGGATGCGTGAAGAGTATTACATATTCAGCATGGTCGAAGATATCCTTCTCTCTGGTTATATCATCTTATTATCCGATAAAACTATATATTTCGAAAAATTGGAATTATTTTTGAAATTTGTAAAAAGATAATCTTCTAATTGAACTCAATTCTTTAGCATGTTATCCTATAACAATACTTCGTTTCCGTTTTGTGACTATGAGAATTGATTTTAGAGTTGGGAACTTCAGGATTTTTTCAATTAAATCTACATTTGCAAAACCGATTTATACTGTTAATATAATTTGCGCTATTTGGTCAGTCTCTAAACGATAGCAGATCTAAAGGGTGTAGTCTTTTGTTTCTGCGCTTTGCTATTGGAGTATCTAGCAGGTTGACGAACAGGGAATGTGGGTGACTTATAGCAAGTCTGTCTGCATAATTTAGACTGTGATGTAGAATTGTTGGCATTTTGTAGATTGCGGTGAGTATTTTTATTGTTCAAAAATCATGTGATATAGTATAGTATCAGTACAGTATCTCTGCCGGTTGTTGATGTTGTCAGATAATGAATGCTGGATTGATGCTTTGTATATCTGATTTTGTTTTTGAGACAAAGCTTAAATTTATTATGACTTAATCAGTCAATTTATACGGAGAGTATAGAGTTTCATTTGAGTATAGTGTATCCGATAGTCGGATAATTCTATCCTATGTACATATGTATATGGCGGGCGGCCGTACATGTTGTTGTTGCTGTTGGTGGTGTTGCTGTTGCTGTTGCTGTTTCTAGTGATGTTTCTGTTGTTGCTATTAAATTAGTTTTATTGTGAATACAAAAGCTGACGTAAGCACGTCTTTCTTTCTTTTTGCTTCTTTCTTCTTTGATTTCTTGTTTTGTTTTAGTTATTTATTTGTAAGAAAAAGAAGAGCAAACAAAAGTACATACATATCTAAAACTTGTGTTCGTTCGTCATACGTTCTTTTTTTTTTTTTTTTGTTGTTGTCTGATTTACGTAAATTAACACAAATAACAATAATTCAATTCATTTTTTTTTTTTTTTAATGATCATCAACATCTTATCGACTTGTTTATTCTGTGCAGGGGATGATTAATATGATGATGAATGTGATGATGAATATGATGATGACTGGGATGGTAGGGGATGGTGAAGGTGACAGTGATGATGGTGGGTGGCCTAACCTAACAAGGAAAGCAAATCAAATCAAAAAATGTGATTAAAAATTTTAATAGAAATTTTTGAAACATACGTAAATTTAGTTCCCCCAATTACACGATTCGTTTACTTTAGCCTGTGTGTGGTGGCAAAACATAAGTGTGAAGAAAGGAAATGTCAAGTCATCAATGGCGGTTGTGCAGTTTTTTCTTTTGACACTTTATTATTGAATTTCCTGTCTAGAAGTGAATTTTCTCATTGGAAATATGAAGAACATAACTTATGCACCTTTCCTTGAATTACATGAGTTGCTGTCAAAATAAAGAAGAACTACCAATGGAACAACAACTTGACTTCTTACAAAAAAAAAAAAAAAAAAAAAAAAAAGGAAAATACTATTTTCATGCTATCATATAAGAAAAGCTATTATATAAATTTGTGCAGATTTATTGTCATTTATTTCAGTAGGAAATTCAACACGTGACAAAGGCAGGCAATGGAAAACGCATCGTTTATATAATAAATTAGTTACATCATCATAAGCATCACTAACATCATTATAAATCTAAATTTTGTGTATGTAAGTATGTATGTATCGTATGTACTTATTTCATAATGATTATAATCATTGTTCGCAGATTGTATTTCTTTTTATTTTTATTAGATCAGCGCTTTTTAAACTGAGGTCTGGGATGCCACTATCTTTTGATTTTGGAATGAGATTTTTTGATGGAAATAATGTTAGTTCAACAGGGCCTGCATAAGTTTAAGAACTCCTGCTTCAGATTATCTTTGAAAACATAGTTCGTTTATGAATTCTTTTTATATGTACATATGCTTGTACTCATTATACTCTTCACGTAGTGAATATTTCAAGATGCTCGGCTTACTGGATCGTATAGCTCCCATACAAAAAAAGTTTTCTATGTTAAATGAATAGTAAGCCAATTCTATTAGTCAGTTCACTGTTAACATGACAACATTAAAGACTATAGAAATTACATTATACATTTATATAGTTTTTGGCTCAGCAGAGTTCACAGTTTTTCTTTTTTATGAGTTTAAAACAATCATCATCATAAAGTGAGTGTTTTTGATAATAATGTTGATGATGCTGCTGCTGACAATGATGATGTCAATGAAAATGTTACCAACGTAACAGAAAGCTTCCAATTGATTTCCTGTTTTTTTTTTTTTTTTTTTTTTTTTAATTATAGACAAATTCGAATAACAGAACAAGACTATTGTGAAATAGGTCAGCATCAGCACACATTTGAGGTCCCCGAGATCTGCTTATATATGACACATTTATGGACAAATCAACACAAATCTATCTGAGTTTCATTCTTTGTGAATTGTCATTATTCTTTGTTATTTTCACATTATTTTCTTAAGAATTTTTTGTATATTTTTTTGTTTAATTTTTAATTCACATTCACTCATACATCACATACACTTCACAGTTACATACATATGTACATACAAACACACGTACATATTTAAACAAAAAAGTGAAAGGGATGTCATTTCCTTTGGGGTTAAAATTTTAAAATTCTCATTTATCCATTATTTTTTTGCATTATCGAATATTCAATTTAAATAAATTTTCCCCACTTTACACATACACATTTCCCTTTATTGTCTCTTCTCTTTGGGTTTCGCCTCTCACACCATTTTGCATTTAGTTCTCATTCCTCTTCATTTTCTGTTTCTTTATTTCTCTTTATACTGTTGAAACTCTTTAATTGGAACATAAAAAAAAAAAAAAAAAAAAAAAAAAAAAAAACGTAGCTATGAGTTAAAGAAAACTTAAATATAAAACAGTTATGTACATATATATATGAAATTCATATATGAATATATTTTATATTACTTTGTTGTTGTTGTTGTTGTTGTTGTTGCTGCTGCTGTTGTCAATTGACCAGAATGTCTTGATTTTTTTATGTTTAATTGAAAAATTCCATGCCGAGCACTAAACTTTACATTCATTCCAATTTTAAGCATGTCCTACCCGCATACCTCTCACATACCGGAACACTTAGAGTCGTTTAAGAAACTTTGCAATATAAATAACACTTTGCATTTCACAGAACAGAAAAAATAAAAATAATAATAATAATATTAATGTCACCACCAAAGAGTCAATCAAGTCAAAGCGAAAGCTATTGACGACGACTATAACGACGTCGACGGACGATGGCTGCTTTTTTTTTTTTGCCTAAAGCAGCAGTAAACGAGTCTCAAACGTGAGAAGAAAAAAAAGAAGAAAAAAAATTATAGCCACCAACAACAGCAACAAGAAACATTACCATACACACGTCGCGTACTTAACAAGAGCAAAGCAAGCAAAATATTTGCGAGTTAACTTCAAAGAAACAACAAAAACAACATCGGCAGCAGCCACAACACCACACTCGTGTATAGTGGAGTGGCGCTCGTCATCGCTACAAGTAATGACCGAGAGAGCTGGCGAGAGCAAAACACACAATGCCAATGAGAGTAAGCACAGCACCGCACAATACACTCACTCACTTACTCACTCACTGACTAACTCACTCATTACTTACGCACCTCTCAACTAAACTCAATATGTACCGTACATACGCAGAGCAGTGCAGCAGAAGCATAGCAGCAAGTGAATGTTATAATATGTATGTATTTTCTGCTGGAGTCTGCTGAGTGAGTGAGTAGGTGGCAACGAAGTGCTGAAGAAGGAGGGTAGGGTAGGTTAACTTGGAGATGATGATTGAACATTGTGATGCAGAAAATGAATAGAAAAACAAAAAAAAAATCCATAGAAAATAAATTCTTAGTTTCTTTTGTTGTTAAGTTATTTATACATACAACAATATAAACTATTTTTATATACGAAAAAAAAAAAAAAAAAAATGTATAAATAAATTACACATACTTTGCTGTTGTTGTTACAATTTTCTTCACTTTTATAGTTGAGCGAGGAGCGCAGCACAAAACACAACAAAAAAAATTATGTAGGCAAAAGAGAAAAATTTCTTTTTATTTCATTTTTTTTTTTTTGTTTTATGTTCCGTTTTTAATTTGGCATTTATCCTTTTGTGCTTTTGCCGTTTTGCATTAAACTTTGAATTAGTTGATTTTTTTTCTTTCTTTCGTATTGTTTTTTCCGATTGAAATTGAATTTCCTTTATTCTCTTTTAATTTGATTTCTTTGTTGGTTATTTAATTTTGTTGTCTTTTTTCCATTGTTGGTTATTTGGTTTTCATATTGTCTTTGTTTTTTCTTGGTTTGTTTTTGTTGTTAATTTTTGCACAGCGCCGCCACGCGTTGAATATCTCGTTTCAGTTATTATTGAGCACACAAACAAATTGAGACTGACAACGTTGAATACTAAAAAATGCGGCGGCGAGAGATTTGATTTTTGAGTAAGTAAAGTAGACGACGACGACAGCGACAGCGACAACACAACGACGATGATTACAGCGAAGTAGGCAGCGACAGAGGCAGAGTGAATGCGACTGCGGCTGCGACAACAATAACAATGTCGGGTTAGTTAGTAGATGGTCGGTCGGTCGGTCGATGTTATGATGATGGTTAGCAGGCAGGAAGGTAGACAAGCTGGGGTAAGTATAGCATAAGCATAGCAGAGCATAGGATAGCATAGGATAGCATAGCATAGCATAGCATAGCACAGCACAGCATAGCATAAGCATTGCGATGATGAAGAATATGGCAATAATAACAACAACAATCATGGTAGTCTTAACAGCAACGACAAACATGAGTTCAGCCAGCAGTAGCAGTGCCAATGGCAGTGGCAGCGTAACATAGTTCAGCACGGAACAACGAAAAAGAACAAAACTAAGAAGAAAAAGAAGGAAGCACTAGCATGAGCACAAGAATCACAGAACATACACATACATACTACATATATACATACATCCATATATGCATACATATATATGTATATACTTGTCTGTATGAACATGACAACAACTGTGAACTGTGCTTTGCCTGTGCCAAACAAAAATCCAAACCAAAACCAAAGTAAAGCAATGCAAAGCAAACCAAACTAAGTATGAAGAAGAATATTTAAGCAAACGAACCAACAACAAAATACTTATACAAAAGTAATAAATAAAAAGCAAAAACGAAAATATTCGATAAGAACAAAAAACAACAAGAACAACAAGAGCAACTGTTTAACTAATAAAAGCTTAGATACTTTTGACGTTGTTTGTATGTAAGGGTCAAATATACGTGTCACACATGTGATCAAATCTGTGATGTGAGAGCGAGCGGTTTGACGTGTGTGTTCCGCGATTTGACAGTGTGATCACATGTGTGAAGTAAATTTAAAAGTTCTGATTTTAGACACATTGCATCTTCTTCCTCGATGTGATGTGAAGCGTGTATGATGCCTTCTCATCACATTTGCCTTTACTCTTTTTCATTGTTTTCGTTGCGAACAGATGTGTGTGGTATGTGCGGACAAAGAAAATTTGTTTTCTTTTCATTGCTAATCCAAGGAAAATGCCACGGCTGTTTGCACTCATTGCGCTTCAACAGAGAACTAAAAATTCTTAATGTGGCGAACTAATCTCGATACGTGTGCAGACAACACATCAAATTACAATGGCATCGATTTGAACAAAAATTTTACAACATGAACATACCAACGAAAACTTTATCTTCACAGACGGCTCCAAATCATCCGAAATTACTGGCTTCGGCATCTTTCGACCCAACGAAAAACGGCGGCTTCTTACCACTCCCCACTATTCAATAGTTTTCACAATTAAAATCATAGCAATCCATGAAACAATAAAACGAGAATGAAATGAAAATTTTTATTGCATAATAGATTTGTTAACTACAAATTTGGTAAACACAAAAAGCAGTCCAAACGACATTCACCTTAAAGCAGGGAACTGTTCTGCATATTAAATGGCTCCTTTGTCCCACAAAGCGATACTGTCAAATGCCTCGGAGTGCACATGGACCGGAATGCTTACCCGGAAGACACACATTAAATCGAAACAGGTACAGCTAAAACTACGAAGCAGAAAGATGTACAGTCTCCTGGGACTACATATATTTTTGTTATTTTGTAATGGAAACTATCTAAATGAAATGAAAAAGAATCGCTTAAGACTGATTTGTCTGATCCAATAATCATGCCAAATTTTTGATAGACTTTTCTGGAAATATTATTAAATTCATTAAGGTTTCTTTTGTCGTGTTCGAAACATTTTTTCGTCTTATTTCATTTATCCTGATAGAAACCTTTGTGGACTTGTATAGCCCAAAGATTGATATTTTACTGTGACATACTGGGAGGAATAGGTCTGATTAGTTATTGATTGAGTTCACAGATATTTATGATTATCAACGATGCATACCATAGAGTTTTCTTAAACAAAGAAAAAAGAAAAAAAAAACTATTCTCCAAAATGAATCAGTTACAATCGCTTGAAACAGTATGTAAATATGATTATGCCTATTGCATATCTTACATACATATATGTAAATCTATATGTAAATATATATATTATATATACATACATATATATATGATTAGGTTTATTACGCTTTTCATTAACAGATTTTGCGTTGTTCTATAATTTTTTTTTTTTTTCTACTTGACAAAACAAAATTGAAATCGAAAAGAAATCAAGAAAAGATAAAAACAACAACAGTTACTCATACGTAATTTTTATATCACATATCTACTTGTATTACTCATATGGCAATGAGTTATAATTTGATGAGGCAGGGAATGAGTGGGAAGTGGAAGAGTTATAAGCATCTTAATAATAATAAAAAAAAAAAAATAAAAAAAAAATTGGAATTTTTCCCATTCTTTCCAAGTTTTATAAAAGATTATAAAAAATTTAGTGAGGGGGGAGATGATACAGAGAGAACAAGTAGAAGATAGCAAAGAGGAAAACAAGAGAAAGAGTGTATTAGAGAGAGAGAGAGAGAGAGAGAGAGAGAACAATAAACAGTACTTACTTAACACATTATTTATAATAATCAATTCTTATAAATGAAATTCATAATCGTTTAATTTGTAGTTGTAGACCTAAGTCTCAGTAGTTCCTAAAGATTGAATGTCATAGCATATTTTGATTTCATATAAGACACTTTTCATTACCATTAGAAGGACACAATTTCATATTATTCACCAATATAATAATCTCCGAGTTGTTTTTAATCCATGCCAACTCAAAAACCTTGTACACCTTCTGGCCAAATGTCAAATAGGTAAGAACCATAGTTGAGGAAAAAAAAGAAAACTTGGATTGATAGAATATGATATGTTCAGAAAATTATCACTGCAAGTCTGGGAATATAATTCTCAGGGATGTAGAAAGACAGATCGATTTAATATGAAATGGAGAAGGTCAAGTCAAAGTAAACTCATCATATCTTTTTCAGACACAATAAATTGCGATAGGGATAGTTAATATTGTAATGCAGATCGATCATTTATATTGTGTGTAAATGACTGAATCAGTTAAATTTTTCTTGTTTGAAATAAATTCTTAATTCAATTGTTCATATCATCATTATGTGAGTGTTGAAGAGCTATTACAGTAGAAAGATGAAGAGGAATGTGAAGACGATTCATATCATGTATATATGCAAGTTAACACTCTGATACTTAAACTGTATAAGTAAACATTGATGCCACCTAGACCATATTATAGTGTCAACTGTTTTTTGAAGACAATCGGTAATGACATAAAAGAACAAAAATTTCACAACACTAATGTGAATGACCATTCTTAATTTTAGAATGATTTGACTATCAATTCGAATCACATTCCACAACAATAACCCCTGAATGAAATCATTTTCCCTTGTGGTTGTTGTCGAAACTGATGCGAATCAATAGGTACATCATAATGGATTCGAATACGATCCGGTCTGAATACAGCTTGGATCCTTCCCTTAATGAAATCATGTGAAGATAATGACAAAGTGTACATGGGTCTTTAACATATTTAATTGGCATTGGTTGTCAATAACTGTGTTAAAAAGAATAAATCCAAGTACTGTTCCTTGTAGTACATAAGTATTTTTATAGTTCTGGATAATGTACACAATACGAGTATAAGGTGATTGGATTGTTGCTGGCTTCTTTCTCTAAAAACATAAATCATGCAGTGTTCTCGGAAGACTATTCATCAGACAGTGTTCATCATTGAGGGCTCATTTCAAAAACACTTATATTCAATCTACAAAGCTTATCTAGCTTATGTTCCAAGTGAGATGTTGATTGAACTTTGATCATATTGAGTTGTAATGTTTATAAGTAAGTTTAGATTTAAATATAGATTTAGCATTATGTATATTATTATTATGTATCTATTACTATTGACCATGATTGCACATCGTTGATGAGTCTGTTTGACCATATTAATCTGAGATGTAGGCGGCAATATTCAGAAACTGAGAGGCCTATTTTCTTTCAAGTTTATTAGGTTACATCTCTATCAAATTCATTTCAATGTCTTATCAATTCAGAATTGTGTTGTATATTATATACTCACATACATACATATTTGTATATCGTCAGTATGTGGTCAAATATACATATATATGTAGAACTGTGTTTAAAAACTCATTGTACCGAAGAAGAGCGTCAAATAATTAAAAACTTAAGAAAAGAAGGCAAAACATATAAGGAGATTAAATAGTTCGCTGCAGCAAGAAAAATCCTTTAGCGTCCTCTAATAAAATCCAACAAGAGCTGAGCCTTTCCATAAGTACAGTTGCCATTCGTAGACGCTTATTAGAGAACAAATTACATGCGAAAAGTGCCTTTGCTGACAAAAAAGCATAAATAGGCTCGCTTACAGTTGGCCAAAAGTCACGTCGAATGGCCAGCAGAAATATGGCGAAATATATTATGGACTGATGAAAGTAAAATCGTCCGGTTGTTGTTGGAATAGGGTCGAGGCAATATGATAAACTTCCATCAAATTCAGAATGTTTATCATTAAAATTGTGAAACATTTTGTAGTTTTTCATTAGTTGGCCCTATACGCCAAATAATAGGAACATTGGACCAGCGAATCTATGAAGACATATTAGATAAAGTAATGATGCCAAACACAAAAAGTCTGCAAAAGAATGGTTTCGCACTAATGGAGCTGAAGTCAGGCCCCCGATTGAAAATTTATGGGCAGTACACAAAATTTGTGGATTGCGATACAAGAAATAGGTATGACAAAAGATCCCATTGAAGCGCTGTCAGGATCTTGTGACTAGCATGCCGCGAAGATGTGCGGCAGTAATCAAAAATCGCAGTTATTCAACAAAATATAAATAAAGAAATTTCTTAACTTTTTTGCCTTAATTAATGTAGATTATTAAGGCAAAATAAAACACTCCTGTTATTTTGAACAGTGCCTTACCACCGAATTTGACGAAAGTTATTAATTTTTATTAATTCGTTTTAAGAAAAAAAGTAAAAATGAGAAAAAACACACAATTGAGTTAACAAACTTTTTGCAAAGAAAGACTGAATAAAAATAATTTCGTTTCGTTATAATATCAAAATATCTGTATCAAAAAAGGTCACTCCTATTTTTTTGAACAAGGCTATATGTATGTATAAACTGACAATTAACTAAGAAGCAAATAAAATTTATATTGCTTGATTTAACAGCAACAAAAACAATATGTACATATACAATATACATATGTATCTATATTTGTATTTATATATAATACTACCGTTGCCCGGCGTGCATTGCTACACCCCCGACGTGATGTTAGTTAGTGCGTGATTTTTATAATCATTGTTCTTGGCTAGTTTATCAATATATCAATATAAAAGCATTTCAATGAAAAGTTTTCTTTTATTAGAAATACTATAAGTACTTCATCAGTTCAACGGAATAGATGGTGATATCTGTAGCGCCGCCCAGTGGCGAGTTATAGTAAAATGGGTGGTGTTTGGGGAATTCGAATGCCTATGTACACCGATTTGCATGGCCTTCGGTTTAACGATCTAGAAGATTATCTCTGTTGGGCCATCTAGTAATGAGTTACAATTAAGTTAATAGCATAAAGATCTTCTCCATGAGAAAATATATATACGTGCCAAATTTCAATGTGATCGATAAAATGGATTCGGACTTTAGCGCCGTCAGTCGTATAGGTAGATGTATATATATAAAAATCTATATAAACAAAGCCACAATATTTCTTTGTATGTACTAATATAATTCTTAATATACACAAATTACATATGTACCTGTGTATTGTACATATGTATGTATTTGTATCTGCCTATCTATCTATCCATCTTTATAAATAATGCATTTGATATTTGGTATATTTGGTATTTATTTTTTGTTTCTGTCATGCAATCGTTCCGATGAAATATCGACAACAATACTAATAATAATAATAATAACAACAACAAAAACAAAATCAGAAGAAAGAAAAACGATAGCAACAACGACCACGACCGCGTCCACGATGATTATGACGACGACAGCAAATCTATAAAGCTAAAGTCGCCATTTATATTCGTAATTCTACAATAAGTTTTTTTTGATTTGTTTTTACGAAATGTAATAATAATCAAAATGGCAAAAATTAAAATAACAAAATAAAAAGATTGAAAATATCACAAATAAAAAAAAAAAAAAAAAAACAATAATAAAGAAACAAAAACGAAAAAAAAACAAACATGCGAAAAACAAAAGAAAATACTCTTAAACTTCGTCGGTCTTATATATCGTTTCTATACACTGCACTGAAACAATTTCCTTTTTATGTTTTGGAATCTTAAGGGTGCTAACGGGACCCTATTATTAAGCTTCCACTGTCCGTCCGTCCGACTCCAGCTGTATCTCATAAACTGTAATAAGTAGACAGTTGAAATTTTCACAGAATGATTATTTCTATTACCATAGTAACAACAAATAGTAATACTGAAATAAAGTTAAAATATTAAAGGGGTCTCAATAGAAGAAACTTTGAATATCTTTGGTTTTGGTAGAAAGAAATTTTATTTTTGCGATGATGATGATATGGTTGAACCCTCCGAGTCCGACTCAAACTGGGCTGATTTTTTTTAATTACAAATCAAAAAAATTTGATCAAAGATGTAATTTTATTAAAAATTCTTTATTATTTTGTATAGCATCCCTTAGCAATAATTCTGGGTATTAGATTAAGAAAGGGGGTGGAGCTAGTCACTGCGACCTCAATTGCGCCTATTATATTATATCAATATACCTATATGTGACTATCATGAGTTCTTTCCAATGTAAACTAAGTCATAGTTTCCAACAGTCATTGATATATGTATATATCTTTCTTTTATTTTAGGCTGCAAATTGTTTTTCGCATATGGCTTTTTGGTGCCTCTTGCTAACTGGCGCCTAGAGCCACCGCTCCACTCGCCCTACGCCACATCCGATGCTGTTTATGATGAATAATCATTAATTCTTATATCAAATTTATTATTTATTTATTATCACTTCCTCCCAATAATTCAATTAATTAATTGATATACACATATACCCAGAATTAATCATTCTGTTCTTTGTTATTATTATTTGAGCAGAGATTTATTTATTTATTAGAACTAAGATTATAATTATAAATTATAACCTAATTATTATGTTTAAGAGCAATAGCAACAGAGGCCTTCAGCTCAGGGAAAGAGTTAGGAAGGATAGTGGTAGTGTTAGAAAAGTTCAGGACCAGACTTGAATAGGAATTGAACCCGCGACTCTAGGATGTAAGCTCGGCGCACTAACCTCCCCGCCAGTCACTCTACAAATATAAAAAGGGCAAATCTTTCTGTGCAGGCTCATACTAGTTCAATCAAACAATTAATCAACCAGTAATCTATAGTTATTACTTTATTTTGTATAATCAATTTACACTTATATATGGTGGTGGTTATATGAGTTTTTCATTTTTTGGTACATAAATTCTAAGTTCTTCAAAGTAAAGAACTTGTACCAACTCAAGAAGAAGAGACTCTCTTCTGTTTATTCAGAAGTCGTCGTCCATTGCCTAACATTCTAGAATTGTAATAATTCTGCACCGATTGACATTTGCGTATAGGTATACAAACAGTAGAAGTTGATGATGATGATGATCATGACCCACCGTAGGCTATACACTTCGTCTCGAGGTGGAAGAGTTAACATAGACGTTGCACATAGGTGTATACATACAAACAGTTTGATGATATGATTCTCTAATCGTATGCCATTATAGTTATTTATGTGCATCATATATACGAGTACAGTAGACCATCGCATAATAAGCTAAATTTCTTTAAAAAATTGTTTCCCTTTACCCCAGACAAACACTTAAGGATCGCCAGACCCCTATGCAATAATATACATTTTTTATGAATTTTTTTGTTTTTTGATAAATTGTCGTCTGCTCTTTCCCTTCTTTCATATTGTATGTGTGTGTATGTCATTGGCATTGTGGGTTCAGGTAAAAAATGCAAAAATTAGGAAAACCCACAGGTAAAGAACATAACCCCTTTTCCGTTCTCATATAAACTAGTCACATAGTAATCCTTTCTGGGCAGTCTCAGAATAATATTTCGATCAGATCCGATTTTATAATGAAATAAATACACATAATTTTAGATTTGACTGGTAGTTGATTCTAAGGACACTTAAAGCCCATTAACTTTTTTTGGTATTTTGGGATATTTGGCAGGAGATTTAATCTTAAATATGTGAAAAATATATTCAATTTTTAAAATGATCAATATGTCTATGTCTTTTATTTGATTTATCCATCAAAATGTATCCCAAATTTCAATAGACTTCTTAGAAAACTATTGAGCATTTAATAATTTAATTTTTGTATGGGGACTACGACTAAATATATTCTAGTATTCAGTATATTCACATAGAAACAAACTATGTGAATTTGTATATGTACAAGATATCATATGATTTCTTTAAATACTTAAAAATCGAAGTTCACAATTGAAACGCGAACATGCAGATGCAGTACATAACCCCATTCATCTCACTCTCATAGAATTTATTTGGTCGGTACATACATGTATACGTAATCGTTCATTCTATGCATTACAAATATGTATATGGATTGTAGTAAGTATTTTGTTGACTAAAGTGTTAAAATGAAATCAGGCGTATGAGTAATCAAAAAGTGATGAACATTGAAATGCTTACTATTGTGTGTTTTCTATTTCCTATATGATTGGCGGATGTTAGAGGTAAGGCGCCTCCAGAAACCGAAAAAAAATAAT
>JBANCV010000173.1:57429-67749 GCA_037040105.1 Amiota albilabris | reverse complement strand
TGCTTTAGATTAGTTTGGAGTCAGAAAATAGAGCCGATAGACAATGTGCTCAACTGTCTTTAAGAAAGCTAGGATACTCGTTTATGACCAATTGGGTCTGAAGCACTGTTATACCCGGGCACCTATTGATGGGTTGCCATATCATTTATGTCATGTCATGAAAATGTCCTTTATTTTGACATAAGAACTGACCCTGAGCAACTTTTTCTAAAAGGCGAGGGAGATAGGCGATAGGCTGGGTGACTGATACACCGTCGTGGTCGCCCATTCGGGGAAAAGTGGCGACATTGGTATTGTGGTTTCTGCACTTCCATGCAATGAAGAGGTTCTTGTTGAGGAGTTGGTTTCTTTGTTGCTACTGTAGATATTCGTACAATTGCATCGAAATGCAGAAGTGGAGGTGGGAAACATAATTGTAAGGAGAAGTATGTTCTATCCTTAATGAGATGAAGATGAGCAATTAAATGAATTTGATAAATGTGCATTTTATAAATTGATTTGGTATATTATTTTGTCAATATATTGCGATCAATTGGTTTGAAAATAACGGACATTATATTGCCATTTTGCTTTATACATTATAGATAATTGTGATCGAAAAGGTCGATAAGGTTTATATTGTACGTTATATATAATACATATACTCGTATATACTATTTCGACAGCTCAAAGTATTTGACTTGTTGGCTATGTTAAGAAAGCAAAGAAAGGTATCAACAGAAGCTATTAGATACTATTGTTGATGTATTGAAAACATTTCCGAATTGTAAAGGAACCGTGTCATAAATCGTTGCTTACATTTGCATCTGATGTTGTTTGTGGTTATAACAATAGGTATATAAAATGATAAATTAAAATTTGCCAAACTAAATTCTCAATGAGTCATATAACATATACCTGAACGAATGGAGCTATGGACTGAGACCATTTAATAAGCGTTACGATATATACGATTATATTATACATATGTATGTTCGAGTATCTCTAAAGAGGCCTCCGGTGATGCATGGTTTTATTGGTTAACAAACGATGGCATTTATGTGAATAGAATAATAGACGAGATAAACAAACGAAAAGGAATAGAAAACTTAGTATTTGCTGTCAATATTACTTCAGTAGTTTCTCATTATTCGAAGTCGTTAGATCTTTACAAAACATAAAAATAAAAAATAATCTAAGACATATACACACATACCACAATTAATTTTACAACAAAGAAGATAAACATTAATATTTAAAAACAAATATCAATATATTTTCTAAAAGTAACAATTCACTTGAATTTGCATTTGCTTCTTAAACATTTGGAAGCGTACTTATTATTACAAAAATGTATGGTTTAAAGACCTATTTGCCGACTGAAAAGGATTTGGTGAGCTTGGATTTTCGTGAACACCAGAATCCAAGTCGGTTTCAGCATGGTCCGCTTTATTCGAAAACTGTTCCATTGATAGGACTACTAGCAACATGTGACGATGAACCGTTACCAAATCGAATAAAGTTGCGCCGGAATGTAACTGGACAAGATCGAAAGCTATCCAGGGGCGACCCTGCAACATACGTGAAATCTAAAAGTATCGGGAAACTATATCAGCATATTAAAAATCATAATATTTCTATGCTAAAACAAGAACGTGATCTTCAGGTACCGGAGTTAACAAAAGAAGAACGTAAATTTAATCATATCGCAAAGGTTGTAGCCGAAATGAATCGCGTTGAATTAGCCGAGCAAAGAAAACGTGTTCAATTGTATTCCAATAGTGCTGAGCTTCGAGATTTAAATGCTGAATTGCTGGGAGCTTTCAGTACACTTGGGGTAATAGAGCAAAAGAAAAACAAAGAGTTACTTGTTGGGGAGGAATCCATTTCGGGCAAAGAGGAAGCGGCTGCTATACGTGAACGTGTTACCAGAGAAAAGAAAGAGGAGACTGATAAAATAAAAGCGAAACAACACGCTTATTCCTCTGCACTCGTTGAACAGATTAGAGAGCGACGTGAGGTACGACTCAAACTGGAAAAATTAAAGGATTTGGAACGAATGCGTGTTGACAAATTACGAAAAACTTTTGCTGAGGAGGATAAACAGACGAAAGTACTTGAGGGTGAACGAAAGAAAGCTTTAAAGCAAGAACTGGATGATTTCTATAACTATCAATTGTGTATAAAGCGTGCCTTATGTCAACCTGATCCCATTGAAGTTGGTCTCTTATTTTATAGTGATCAGCGCAAACAGAATTTGGAACAAAAACGCGCCTGTCAGGCTGCCAAAAGATTTGTAAAAACCACAATTGTTACACAACAAATTGCCCAAATTAATGAGAAAAAGGAGCGTCATGAAGCAGAAATGGAAGATCTGCTACTTCGAGAGCATGAGAACCGTGAAGAAGCACGTTATTGGCAAAATAAGGATAATCGTCGAGAAGCTCGTATAGCTACGCAAGATGAAGTATTCCTGCAACGATGGAACAATCGCTTACGCAGCGCCGATGATCTTGAACAGCGACGTTACGGTAAGTTGCCCGATGACCCAACATGCTTCTTTAAGCGTCAATATCGGCAATATGAGGAGAGGCAAAC
Organism: Amiota albilabris; assembly: GCA_037040105.1. NCBI lineage: Eukaryota > Metazoa > Arthropoda > Insecta > Diptera > Drosophilidae > Amiota > Amiota albilabris. The sequence continues at coordinate 65,172 of JBANCV010000173.1, read as the reverse complement.
TGTTAACGAAGCGAAGAATCAGCAATGCTACAGGGAAGCTTGGGATTTGATGATGGAGAATATTGTACGTCGTGCTGAAGCTGTCAACGAGAAGAATGAGCTTATTGCACAGGTCCATCGGGCACGTGCTGAACTCGATGAAAGAATTGCAAAGGAACGCCACATTATTTTGTCCAACACACCTGTCGAAGCACTCGCCGTACTCAAAGAAAGCATACTTACCAAGGAGGAAAAGGAATATTTTAATGTGCCTAAACGTGTCTATGTACCAGATAAGTGAAATTGCCTCAGAGATGATACACTTACCAATGAGAAAAGAGACTTTCTTATTGTACCAAAACGTGTGTATGTTCTTAACAATTGAAGTCGTTACTTCGTGGTACGGGTTAATTTATTTAATTAATTTCAATGTTCAAATGAATCGAAAGCGATTAAGTCCTTAAGAAGGATGATGAAATAAAAAACTAATTACCATCCAGCATTATATGAATCAATAATATTATGTTTTAGTTCAATTAAGATAAGTACAACAGTTAATAGGAAATGCAGAGGCACTGGGCGCCGCAATTCACCCCTGGTGCTCAGATTTGGGCGTTGCCTTTCATATTTGTTACCCATCTTTTATTTGGTCAAAAAAGCGGAGTTAATTAACAATTAAGAAGGGTATCTTCGACTATCTCGAAGATGTCATACTCTTAAGACATTCCCTAGAAACGGTTTTTTGTATGGGAGCTATGAGATTCAGTAATTCTAGGATCTTGCAATTTATATGGTTGATGAATATGGATCAGAAACATATTACTGATCAAAAATATATATACTTATCATTACAAATTTTATGACAAACTTATATACAAACTATTAACTACGTGAAGAGTATAAAAATGCTATAATAGGCGGGTTTTTACCTCCATCTAATTTGAGATCTTATACTAAACGTAACAGTTTAGTTTATATAATTTCCGGACGACAAAGAAGCAGTGAGTGGAATGAACATTAATGCTCTTCCATGTAATATGGGGAGTGTCGAAAATTCACATAATAATTTATTGAATGTGCGTTAAGTGTTGGCAAATATAAAATTGTAATTTGCATTATTCATTGTTGATGGGTTAATGGGTGCAATCAGTGTTTGTTCACATTTTAGAAAAGTCAATGAAAAGAAAAAAGTTTTCACGTTTTGGGGTATTGAATTTTTAGGGAGTTCCCGTTATCTCAACCTCACTGTATTATAGAAATAAATATAATATGGTATGCCTAAAGGGATTGATTGTAAGCTAGGTTAGAACTTAATATATATACATATGTAAATACTTAGTGGACACAGTATGTTTCAAAAGTTTCCAGACTTTTCATATAAGTAGAGAAAAACGTTAAGATCTTCAATTCTCGTTTCAATTTATTCAAACTACATAACCTACATGACTTCCCATAGAACTTTTTGTGCGCTCTATTATCGATTCACAGCACTGCTCTCATCGGGATTGACCACACGCCCGATGTAGCACCATTCTCGACAGCCTTCGTGTCATCGTAACACGTTCCTTTTATAACTACTTTGAGCTCGGTGACTAGGAAATAATCCCACGGAGCCAGATCAGACGAAATCGCGCTGTGGTAGATGATTGTGATGATGTGGCCCGTTGCTTTTTGTGTGTGCCACACAGAGAGTACATTTCTTCCAATAGCCCATAATTTCGGTCAGAATGAAATGAATTATGAAAAAGGAAATGTTGAGATCCTCCTCTCGCTTCCTCAATGATATTTTCGAGCTTTGGACGATCACAGCCTTCAATTTTTCGGTGTTTTCCTCACATCTCGCCGATTTTGACTTTGCCTGGCCTCTCGTTATCAAAAACATCCCCTCCTCTTTGAACTGGTTATACCACTAAAGAACTTGCGAACAGTTTAAACAATCATAACCATGAAGATAAAAGAAAAACAGCCACGCCAATCGATATAATTTTTTCGTAATTCAACCAAATGACGCTTTGGAATTGACAGACTGTTCGTAAATGATGCAGCTACAAAACCATTGATAAATGGACCTATTTTTGATACATTTTTTGAAAAAGTCCAGAAACTTATGGATACTTTTATTGATAAATATTCATTATTATATTCTCTGTAGGATTTTTATACTCCTCACTTAGCGAGTAGTATTATAAATTTGTCATGAAGTTTGTAACACACACATTTGTGATCAGTTCGATGATGTAGCCATGTCCGTCTGCCCGTCTGTCCGTCTGTTCGCCAAGTAGTTCCTCAGTTTTTGAGCTAGAGAACTGAAATTTTGTACATAGGTTTCTTTTTACAATACTTTTGTAGGAACGATCCGAATCGGACCACTGGTAGGGTTACCCCCATACAAACCCCAAGGTCAATGTTATGTTCTTATTACAAAAACTATGCTATCACATGCAATCATGTAAATTTCAAGATCCCACGATTACTGGATCGTATAGCTATCATATAAAAATCATTTTTAGGAGCTGCTTGAAGAGTATTACATCTTCGGCATATTCGAAGGTTCCCCTCTTTTTGGGTTTTGATTGTTTCTTATATAAGGCAGAGTATACCATAGATAATTGTATAACCGTAGTCGATTGACTGAAGACCTGATCTACCAAACATTACTGTGAATTAGTTCCAATCTTTGTGTCATACAATAAGTGAAACATTCTATTTTTTTTTTTTTTTTGAAGTTTTTAATTCTTCGTTTTAATTTTATTTAAATTAATGTTTTTTTCTTTTCTTATTTGTTTGTTTTAATTTTATTTGAATTTTCTTTCGGTTTTTCATTTACAATTTTAATCATAATTATTTATAGGAATACAATTTCTAGTCACAGCATTTTGAAGCTTTCTACTTTTACTTCCAATAAATTAATTTAAATTGTTAATTATTTTTGATAATTTTTTTCCAACTTAAAATCTAATAAATGCACTTAGCTCCGGTACTTGTATGTTTGATTTTAATTCATTTCATCTCGTATTAGAATTTCCTTTCTTTATACAATTTAAAATATATATATATATAATTTTGATTTATAAAAGATTTTTTAGGCTTTTTGTACCCCTGAGTTTATGGCTAAGCTTAATTAAAAAAATATATTTAATTTTTCTTAAACTATTCCAATTTTTTTCGATATTTTTATTACAAATTTTATTCCCAAAAAATTGCATAGTCAATTTAATTTTTCCCACTTTTTGTTCTTTTGTTTTTGGAAGTAAAAGAGAAAATTTAAAAAAAAAATAATCGAAATTTTGAAAAATCTTAAAAAAATATTTATAAATTTAACAATTTGACAATATACCTTAAAGAAAACAATAATAATAATAAAAATAATTTATGTACATCACTTAGGAGCTAAAAAAGAGACACAGAACTAAAAATAAAATTGGGATTTTTGTTAATTAAATTTAACATTAAAATTAAATAAATATTGTTTAAAAAAAAAAAAAAAAAATCTGTCGATTACGTTTGTAAGTTTTAAGTTTATGTATGTATATAAATAAAAAACCGCTCCTGTATGTATATTGAATTTAAATATTTTAAAAGATTCGAGCATTTACGTTTTCCCAAAATGTATTTGGAAACAAAATCCTAGAAGCACGCACGATCAACTCATCCATCACACATGACATTTCCATTCTGTGTATACTTAGTATTGTATGATTGAAAAGTGAACATGTCCTAATGTATATTATAATACCTAAAACTGAACTGAATATAATGTACAATAATTATAAGTTGAACAGGGAACCCAATCAATCGATGACCATCGACCAGGGATGATCGATTTTGCCATATTGTATGTCAGTCAAAGCAACACGTAGCATTTCATGTACGGGTTTCTCTTGTTCCATGGTGGGTATATAAAGATCCTGACCCATATAATTGATGCGATTGACAGGACTAACAACACACGCTGTACCAGTTCCGAAGAGCTCAAGCAACTAATATAAAAAATAATTTAGTAGAATTCAAATGAAAGAAAATTGCTCATGATCTTTTGACTTACCCGTCCTTGGCCAAGTAATTCACAAATTTTCGGCATGGTGAATGTTGCTTCACGTACTTTGAATTCACCCCATTGTCTTGATAACGCCAATATGGAATCACGTGTAATACCAGGCAGGATAAGACCATTCAATGGTGGCGTTATTAATTCTTTTTCTAAATATTGATTAATTTCTTTTTTATAGCAGCTTCAACAAGTTTGTATTTCTTTAGCATGCACTTACCTCCTTGATCATTAATATAGAACATAAATATATTCATGGTACCCACTTCGGTTAGCTGATGGTCTTCCCCATATAACCATAGAACTTGTTGTAAGCCACGTGCTGCTGCTTCTTTTTGTACATTAATCGTGGGTGCATAGTTCGAGCCCATTTTACGATTGCCAACACCACCCGGCCAGGCCCTTGTGTAACTGGGATCGGCTAACAATGAGACGGCACCATTGCTGTCAGCCTTAAAATAGCTACCGACTGGACTCAGGATAGAATAAAGTAATGCGGAATCGGAGGAGGCAACACCAAGTGTAGGCTATTTTCAATGTGGAAGTTATTGTTTATGTTAGGTATATAAAAATCACAAACAATCAAATCATATTCTCATAAGTACTATATTTACATCAATTCCTATTAATGTCGGTCGTATATATAAACTGGCAGCTTCTGTGTGTGGTACCCATTCGGAATCGATTGACACAAGTCGCGATAAACAACTGATGAATTCTTTTGCCTCGAATGTGGGTAATCCTGAACGTTTGGCAGCCAAATTCATGCGATTCATATTCATGTCTGGTCGGAAGATCCGAATTTTACCATCGGTACCACGATACGCTTTCATGCCTTCAAAGAGCTAAAAGTAAAACAAAAACAAAAAAGATTAAAGCAATGCCAATGCAATGAATTTTAAGCAAACTTGGAGTATTACAAAAGTACCTCCGTCCCTCCTTCGTATTTCGAATGAAGTTATCAAAAAAAAAAATATATATATATATATGTTATAGTATAAAAACAACAATTGATAACTACAATACATAAGTGTCTATTCATCCCGTGAAGGTCAATTGAACAGCACTCGTATCTACAGACAGGTGGTCACCATACTAATTTCCAGATTATAGTGTCATATGTTATGGTATGGAAAAAACTAAATATCAAGTAGAGATATAATGGCTGTTTATAGAAACTGTGCACCTTCGACATTAATTTTTATTTAATATACTAAATATTAAACAGCTGCCTTCAAATGAGGATTTTTTGAAGAAGGTTCTAGGAGATCGAAGAGACCACAGGTAATCCATATACTATACTTCTGTTAAAGCCCTTTGCTTCGGCTAAAGGAAAAGCAATGCATATATGGGCTTAAACCATGCTCCATGTGAGGACCATCTAGGTATGTGATATTATAATATTAAACGTATTTCGAAGTGATTGAACAAAAATGCAAATTTGTAAATACTGTCGAAACTCTATATATTGTATTAATCCGCATATTACGGCGTTATTATTGTGAGTTGTCGATTTTTATAATACCATTAAAATATATATGGCTCAGGATTATCCATGTCATCTTCTCCAACCCCTTGTTGTTCCTCTGTTAATCTCACCGAATGCAGAATTTCTTCATCTTGTGAAGTGAAGCTATTATAGCAAGGCTGTCGTCTTCTTAGGTTTGTAGATTTTCAGTGAAATTTTGTGGCATGTTCAACACTTAGTGCACTTAGTCTGCACTTTCAAACTCTGATCCAGTTTCTATATCATCACTCGCAGAACTGACACAAAATCCAGCATGACAAAAAGAATGCAGCAGTTCTAATTAATTTCGGCACTTGGAAAGTACTTTATATAGAGTGGGTGTGGAAGTGATGTGAACATATGTTAGAGTGTATCCATTATATGGATATCAAGGTTCACCAACCAAAATTGGGTAATTTCCATTGAGTTTGTCATTAAATCAAGTGTGGTTAAATGTAGTTTCGACTGTAATTTTAAGTTGCATCGCATCCCAATAATAAGACACCTTACAGATTCCCATGTAAGCTGCTCTTTAGGATAGTTGATACTCCGGAATCATGGGATCCCAATGATACTTTCATCAAACGAAATCGATAGACTCAACCCAATGTTATTGCCATAGGTTCCGCCTAAGTTGTTTCTTAATCAACCCTCTTATGTCCGAAGTTCGTGTGTGTCTTTGCAAAGTCAATGGAAAAGTGCAAAAAAAAAAACAACAAATAATAAAATATTGAAATCAAGTGAAATGAAATTTTGTATTCCTCTCACTTGTCACCTGTGACACATGACGTGTGTGCACTTATTCAAACTATAAATTTCTTTAGCTCTCTTATCAGTTACCTATGTAATTACATATAGTGCTATGTATATACGAGTACATAATGTATTTAATTATAATTATTTTCATTTTTATTGTTGCTGTTTGTTCGTTTGTTTGCATGTTTGTGTGTAAATATTCTTGGTTTATGTAATAGGTGACTACTCTGAGTCTTTGTTTTACATTATGTGTATAGTATATAATGTTTTTTTGAAGGATGTTGCACTCTCATGTAGCTGACTTTAGCAGTCCGCCTCTTGCTAATATCAACTGATAAGGCCAATTGGTAACGGAAAAATTTGTCGCAAAATATTTATATAATGAAGACATATATTTAAAAAATAACAAAAAGAAAATTCTATTTGTGTTTCACATGATTTTGCAATCTGCGTCAGCAATTTTTCATGGGTCTACAATGACTCGCCTGTTTCCAGGTATATTCGTATATACACTACATACATACATACATGCACACATCTGTATGAGTACTGCCGCCTACTGTTTTTCTGGCTGATTTCTATGGATTTAATTTTCTGATCCGCTGATTATTTTGCATTGTCATATTGTTTTTTTGTCAATGTTTTTTTCTGTTGTTATTGACTTACCTCAACGGCATAGTGCAGGACTTTTGCGGCCGGATGCATAACTAGATTTTCAAGTGGTGTTATCTCTGGTTTTTGCCAACCACCCAAACTCTTGTGATAATAAATCTTAAGCATATGATCTGTGAAGAGTTTACCAAAACCAAGAGACTCCGCATTATCTGGTTTCGGCTGCAGTTGTTGGGGTGCCGCCAAGCGTACTGATAGTTGTGATGCCTTGAAAAGATGTCCCAAATCTTTGTCATGTTTTATGGGTTCTGGTGCATTTGTATATTGTGTATTCACAGAGCTCGTGATTTCAAAATCAGGTTCATTTTGCTGCTGCAATTGGTGTTGTTGTTGTTGTTGTTGTTGTGCATGAGCTTGGGCGGCAGCCTTTAATGATTGATTGCTGCACAGGCGTATCGATTGTTCTATAATTCGTATAAGTCGATGTTGATTGCGAAAGATATCCTATGGATGATAGGAAATATAAATTAAAATTACGTTTTAAATATATTCACTTGTACAAGTTGAATTAAATGCAAATGCTTTTCAAATTAAATTTCGGGAACTAATTCGCATGTGAATTCTCACACGATTTCTTATTTTTCTTCTTTATTTATTGGCATTTTATGGTAAATTTTATTTGCAAAGACACGCGCTCAGTAGATTTCATTTCATTTCTAGGTTCACAAGTTCGAGCTTAAAATGTTCAAGAGCAATGAATTCTAGAGGGGGGAGGGGGGGGGGGGGGGGGGGGGGGGGGGGGGGGGGGGGGGGGGGGGGGGTGGGGGTGGGGGGTGGGGGG